>WOGJ01246538.1:0-10564 GCA_015342185.1 Leptinotarsa juncta
GTGTAAAAATAACGATTTGGTGTTGGGAAAAAACTCAACTAATATTCATTACTACACCAAAGGTTCCAAACAGTACATCATAAGTTTGCCCGAGATATTCACTTTGACATATATCCAATTATTTTATACTATCAGAAAATTGAGAAAAACTTGAATAGGATATTCTTACTTCAATGTCGCAAAAACTAATAATTATAATGTTCAAAAAATATGTACAGTTGAATGTTACTCTCAGCACTAAAGTAAGCACTAGAGAAACAAACTACTATTCTTGGATTAATAACCGATGACTGAACTGGTAAACACGCTTAACATATGTTCCGTCATCTGAACAAATTACTTACTAAAGGAACAGTTTTATCATTATATCATACTCAAGTGGCCTCTATATTTTACTATGGTTTTTATTATGGGTTAGACTCACCTTAGCATGAGATGTTTCCACTGACCATAAAAAAGTTCAAATTCGAGTTTTATTTCTTTTTTTAATTAGTTTTTGACTATGAGATATAATATACATCTATAAGTCATTGTGAAAGAGCTCTTGGCTTTCTACTTCTCCATCATTATTCAAAATAATATGGGAAAATTTCGAATAGAGAAAGTAATTGATTTTGATAAAAAAAACTCCTAACAAAGATGTGTAGATCATGTGCAAAGTTTCTTTAAAGATACAAACTGAAAGAAAAAGTTCATGTGAAACAACTACTTTCAGGGATATAAACATTGAATTACACGGAAATTACTAAAGTTCATTCGTTCATGAACATTTTTGGTAAAAATCGGTTGATCAAATTCCATATATGTATATAAGAAAATTGTATATTGATGATTAACATTTTTCTACAGCTCCCTGTACAAAGAAAGTTCATTTGACAGCAATACCTGTAAGCAGAAATTTCGTTTTTGGAAAGGACGATATTGATGAAATGCTATTCATGTTACAGGTGACTTGTACCTGAAAAACACATTTTTATTCTGACTGCGTTTTATTCATTCTGTAGGGTTTCAATCATAAAATGTGCAGACCGAGCAGAGTAAGAGCTATGTTTGCTTCAAGAGCTTGTAGAAATTCCATTATGATTGGCAAACATTTATCAAAATCAGATATGAGGAGACTAGTTGACCACATGGGACAAATTGACCAACCATGGGTAGGTAATTATGTAGGAAGGTAGTTTGTATGGCTTACAATATTTTTTTCATAGAATTGCCCACATGGAAGGCCAACCATGCGACATCTCATTAATTTGGACCTGATAGGAAAGCCTGAATGAAATACATTTTTGTGTAATAAAAGTTTTAATAAAAAAATAGCTCAAACACTTATTGTCCTGAATATATTAAATCCACTCTCTGCTGTGCTGATTATGACACCTGGAAGTTGGGGATGCCAGTGTAGTTCTTTGATGTTGTGTTGTCCTTGATGAATAAACAATAACTGTGGTGGAAGGCCCTGAAAATATAATTGATTCAGTTATAAACAACATCAATAGATACTTTACAAATTGTTCCTAACTCTATTTTCAGCTGGGCACAACATAAAGATAGATCATTCTCTAGTATTAGTTTTAAACTTGTTGACGATTATTTTGACTTGCAGAGCCATTAATGATAATATTATTTATCAATCTTTAGGTCAAGGTTCATCGAAGGGTCAAAAGACAAAATAAAAATACAGAAAAAATACAAAAACAATGATGAATGCTCAGTCAATAATACAAAACAAATACATTATCTCACATATTTAAAAAAAAGGTAGTGTAAAAACAGTTGAACAGGTCATATATAGAGTATATATTGCCACATAAATTATTATAGATCAAACTGGTAGTTAATCTTACGATGTGCAGATGATCACTTGGTGATCGAAACATGTGTCAATGTGTTAAAATACCGGTTTGGTGTTGGTAAAAACTCCATTAATATTCATTACCACACCAAAGGTTCCAAACAGTGAATCACAAGTAAATGAGACCTTGTTTTGATCAGTTCAAAATGTTGTATTTTTAACAAAATTTATATATTTGATTGTGATGGCTTGAGTTACACACATTTGAACTATTGTGATTTTTTAAAGAATGTAAAACAAAAAATCTATTCATTCAATTGATTACAAAATGATCAGCCAGACTCATAAAAGGTAACCCCAAAAGTATTCAAGTGTTTTATTTAATCACATCCTAATTATCAAAAACATTCATTAACTTTCAGAGTGTGGAACTTTGAGTTATTATTCGATAAGTACATTTCAATATTAAATGAATAAACTTTAGCAACACACAGCTCAACATTTCAATATTAAATTCGGCAGTAACTATTATTTCATATAAATGAATAAACTTTAGCAATACATACCTCAACATCCTCGCTGCCCTCTGCATCCTTTTCTACAGAGAGATCCCAGAGAGCAATTTGGTTATCTGCTCCTCCAGATGCAAACAGTGTTGAATCAGTTTGATGCCATTCAACTGTAACAACAGAATCCATGTGGTGTTTGAATGTGGCCAAAGGAACTTTACTTTGAAACTTTCTCAAATCCCAAATATGTATGATACCATCATCACCACCTAAAATAAAAAAACAGTTTTGTAGTTACAGTCGAATTGAGGTGATTGAGGGATACCTACCACTTACAATGAAAGGTTCATTTTTGTTCCAATTCATTACGTTGACATCACTTTGATGGGCATTTTCTGCTGTGATCATGCAAGCTTTGCTAGGCTGGGCCCTAGTATCCCAAATTCTGATACTTTTATCTACGGAACATGATGCTAACACATGCCTTTCATTAGGCGACCATTGGACTTCTTCTACAGAGTCTGTGTGGCCTATTAGAGGTCTCTGATCTACTGACCAAGTTGCACTTTCAGTAGGCCGCCATATATGGATAGCTTGTTTGCAATCTCCAGTAGCTAATACCTAAAATATTTATTTGAAAAACAAATGATATCATCTGTAAGATATTTTTTGAGAAGCAATGTTTCTTGCTGTTTATTGGTATTCAACCTTCCACATTCTAAAAAATAAAGCCAAATCAATAGAGAATCTGCTAAAGTGTAATCTGAAAAGTTTACTAATCCATTCGTTGCTGAGACTTCGAGATATAACCTTTGTGCTGACATATCGTTTAATCCCAATTTGGCTGACAAATTAAGACTAATTGGTTGGAGAATATACATTGAGATCTCTTCTAACATGAGCAAAGTGCATTTTTTGGATTTTAAGAAAGGAAACGGATTACTTTCCGAAACTTTTTGAAAATGCTACGTTTTAAAATTTTATATTTTTAAACATTCCATTTTATTGTAGGTGGAATTTGTATATGCAACAAGTTACTAATTGGATCCTTCCGCATTTCATATTCAACAGATTTAGCTTTGTTAATTTTTCAATATTGTGGAAAGTTACATACCCCAAAAACAGCCAGAAATACATAGTATCATTATTTTTCAGTTAAGAATTTAATTTGAAACTGACAGGTAAATCGAAACAAACAAATCATTTTCATCGATGACTTGAACTTCAATAAGTCTAGCCTTGAGGATCTACAAACCTTATATTGTTCATCTTGAAGAATTCAAATGAGTTTCTCAGATTGTTTTTGCATGAGATATTTCATTTCACCATTGTTTTATTTTCTTTATGGATTATTTACTAATGATGATCGATAGATTTAAATAATAAATTTTTGTACAGTGGTGAATTGGTATAGTGATAGTGCGCCCGACACACAATCCAAAGGCAGTGAATTCAATTCTAACCTCAACCAGATGTTTATCTTGCAAGAATTTATCTAGTTAAAGTTGGAATGATTCTGCAATGTTACATAACTGAAGGACTGTGAATGACCATGATGCGTCCTAGGTGATGCGGTCGATACCGTTTTATCCCAACATGCAACCATTATTTTACCACCTTGGGATAAAACTCAAGTGATATTCATTACTACACTAAAGGTTCCAAACAGTGTATCACAAATCCTTTCATCATTCAGATGTTATTTATTATCAAATTCACAAACAGGAATTCCTCTATCTAGACCTTTCTTTCATTGTAGATACCTGCCGAATTTTAAAACATGCTATCTTCCTTCATAACTGATATTACTATGGAAAAGTAAATTATTCATAAAAAATCTTATGAAACTATTTACCCCATTGATTGTAGGACTCCAATCCAAAGCAAAACCTTCTTTTTGGTGGCCGTTGAATGTGAAGAGTGGAGTAGTAGAATTTGCTCTATTTTCTTTGTTATAAGTGGAAAGTAATTGGTCATCATCAACAGCTGCAATTTGTGGAGAAATGTTCCAAATATTCACTCTACCTAACTCACTCCATGAGGCAGCAATTACCTTATTATCTATTGTGGTAACCTACAACACAAGAAATTTAATAAATACATAAAATTTGAAGCCTCTTTTGTACATTTGAATTTAATGTTTATTATTCAGGTACAAAAATTTCACAATCTTTTAAAATAAGATTCTAAAAATAGGATTATTTCGGTTAAATAGAAGTGGTTTTTCATTTTGTGAAAATGGGTAAATAAAAGTGCAAGTGCTAGAAACCAAATTATTCAGCTGTCTTACCCTAATTCTGTTAACACCTCCCTGATGTCTGATTAGAGCTCCAGTCATTTTAGGATCCTCATTATCATCATCATCTTCCTCATCAGAATCATCATTTTCATCTTGATTTGTTCTATGTAAATTGGATAGTTTCATTACAATAACATTATTTGTCTGAGACTGTGCAGCTTGAGTACCAGCAACCACGTATGCCGTTAGAGGAAAAAGTTCTCGGTTATCTCCAAAATTATCCCTAATTATGTCAAAACTGAGACATGGAGCATTAGTCTGAGCTTGATGATACATTACGTATGCAGTTTGATCACAAACAAGTTCCTCACCCTCTTCTAATGGTTTACCAGGTAGATAAACATCTTTAGTTTCCTCAGTACTGGCGTCATGATCTTCACATGCAGAAGATTCTGCTGTTTTTTCATTCTCTTCCATTTCTAAAACATCCATATCTTCATCAGACATTTTCAGTTCCTAATTACAATTGCACGTGTTCCTATTTATGGAATTAAATTAAATATATTATTTTGTTTGAAAGAGGTTAAAAGTCAAACTGTCAAATAAACTATAGCTTCAGGAAAACCCCAAGTCTGTAGAAAATACTTTTACTGTGACCATAGAATTCTACATGATATTCTGCGCTGTGACCTTAAGTATTAATCCTGTGATGTACGTTCTTCTTCTTATTTCTTCTTTTACGAGTAATATTAACTAGAGGCAGCGAGTTTGAAGTAAATCCAGTAACAGAATACCTCAAAGAAGACACTCATATGACGGTACTTTGGTGTTGAGGGGTCAACAAACCTAAGCAATAAGCAGTTGAAGAAGCTGCACTGTTCACCGTTTTTTAAATCAATCTTCACACCAGAACCACTCGATAAGAAACTCCTCATTTCATCGACAAACTTACGAAATTGACTCCAACACAAACTCCAACATTGAAAACCAACACTTTTTGTAATCTTTTTCAGTGCCATCACTTGCTTTTGTTGTTATTCGAATTAATTCCATTCACAGAACAAAAATCCAGAGATATTGTTACTGCACACTTAATAATCGATACGTATAAGATGCAGCAATCTCATTCCGGATTAAGTAATTTTTGTCAAAAGTTATTTACTGTATCTGCTCGAGATATTTTGATCAAACATAGAAAACGATTTACTTCTGGAGATTATAATAGTTCTGAAATAAGATTGGTGTTAACAAATTGAACTTGTTTGATAATGCAAAGTAACGGATAACAAACTGGATCATAATTAATCTAGACACATCGAAATTAAACCTCAGAGTAATAAAAACTATATCATTACTCTGAGAATTAAACTGAAAATGTCAGTAAAATCTATAGATGTGTTCGTTTAATACAAATCTCAGCGCTCATTTAGCTCTCTTCCCTCAATAAGCGTACCATAATGCAAATCAGTTGAATCTACTCCGTTCTCGATATTTATATGACAAAGGAAAAAATGTATGTTAGCTTCTAGATCAAATTTAGGATCACTCATTCCTAAATAGTTATGAAAAAATGTTTGCATATCAAAAATAAAATTATAAATCAGTGTTATAGTAAAAACTTCATCGATCACATATTACAGGTGTTGTGATAATAAATACTACAAATGTCAACTTGTTATTCAAACGGAATCGGGCGTTCGTTAAATATATATCCCTCAAATGACTCTGTGAGCACGTGGTTTCAAATCTGCTCATTCGGCTCCTAGGATTTCAAACTCCGAACATACCTTTATGAAATATTGCCCGAGATCTCTATCTGTCATAACGTAAGTCGAGAATTTCTCTTTGGAAATGGAGTTCAATATGCTCATACCTTTTAGTTTATTGAAAAAGTTACACATTGAATATATGTAGCAAAAAACTTAGTCCATTGTAGTTACAGTGATAAAAATAAGTGATTCTGAGAAATAACTAAATAAAAACTCATGGATTGGATGGCTCATAATCATTCCCGTTCACTTTCTTCTCGACTTGATTTAGCAAGAGCAAGTAATGAAATGAAAATAGTTTTGAGTTTTTTGGTCATTTTCAAGACTTTTTTCAGCTCATGCAAGTGAATTCATTCCCAGAGTTGTGAATACAAGTGCATCTGCCTCACCGAGTTTTTTAAACTCATTTGCTTCAGTTTCAAATTCTCCTGTTCTCCATCCTATTACAAAAAAAAGTGAAGAAGGTGAAATATCAGCACGGGTTACTCCAGAATGCACATCTCCACCCTTGGTAAACAACTCATCTCTTGTGATAAGTTCACCTCTACAAACAGAACCAGTGGGTAGTAGCCCACTTTTACCTGCTTACCAAGAAAATGTTGGTGGAACCACATATTTTTATCAGTACTCCGCTACCCAGGAAAGCCCACAACGTACAGAAACCCCCTTAAATACTAGTCTACCAGCAGACTACAGTGTTTATACTGGAAAAAAAGAACCGTCATTCTTTCTATCAGAAGACCTGCATAACGATATTCTAAACCGAAATGTTTTAACGTTGATGCAACCGGACCCCTTGCAACACCCTGATCTTCCTCAAGAGGTAGACAGCTATCACCAGTTGTTTCCCCTTGAACCCATACCCAATACTCTGCACAAAGCTCATTTGGGCTACCAAGCATCAATGTACAAAGCAACCCACATTAAAACAGGTGCACACTACTGCTTAAGAAGAATCCACGGCTTTCGTTTGTCGAATACGAAATGTATGGCATTTGTTGAGTTGTGGAAGAAACTGAGTCATTCCAATATAGTTCAGCTGAAGGAGGTTTTTACAACAAAAGCATTTGGTGATAATTCAATGATATTTGTTTATGATTACCATCCAGGATCAGAAACTCTCTTGAACAAACATTTCTCTCCTGATCAGCCTGGTTATTCAGATCCATTTATCAATGATGCTTCAACTCCGAGACCTTATAGCTATCAAAAGAATAATTTGTTGAGACACACCCAAAACAACAAGCTTCCTGAACCTCTGATTTGGAACTATATTATACAGTTGACTTCTGCTCTCAGAATAATACATACCGCAGGTTTGGCTTGCCGAAGTTTGGATCCAACAAAAATTATTATCAATTCTCGAAATAGGTAACACAAACAATTTCAGTATATTTTGAGGGTATTTTTTATGGAGAAATCAATGTTAAGGTTTTTCTGGGTTTAGATTCTTCCATAATCTAAAAGAAATAATTGAATTGATTGCATAAACTTACAATATACTGAAAAGTTATTTAATATGAACTCCTTCCTGTAGAAAAAGTATAATTATTAATTGAATTATTGTGAATGAAATGAGTGAAAGGCAATTTTCATACTCAACTATATTCCAAATGTCTTTGGAAAAGAATCTATTTTAAATTTCAGTACCTACGTTAATTTTTTTAATGTCTAAAAATATTTGGTATTTCATTTTATTGTATGTCAAATGGCTGGAAAACATATTTTCTAGTCCAGTATACAAGATGTCGTCTGGATACTAAGTTCCCAACTATATTTCCTGTTTCAACTTTGCACTTCTGTAATGGCAACTAGGTGGGCAAAAGACACATGATTTGAATTTGTCTTTGTTTTAAAGATAATTGAATATAATGTAATTTTTTACAATGGTTTTCAAAATTGGATGATTCGAAAAATTGGGTCCTGCTGAACTCTCCTACGTTAAAAAAAGAGCATTTATTATTATATATTTAAAAGGCCGTCTTGGTTAGTGAAGTGTGTCTCAAGTTCTGATGATGATGTCATTCAGTAAAATGTATACATACTATGAAAAGGTTCATCTTATATTTCTTTCTACATTCTAGAAAATGTTTACTTCATTTCTAGGAAGGAATGCTTTAAAAAACTTCTCAGTAGAAGATAAAAAAATGGAAAACCTTCAAGGATATCTTGAAAATGAATACACTCTTATAGTCACCCATTAATACATATACAAATTTCATGTAACTGTGTTTTAGGTTAAGATTAAGTTGTTTAGGGATAATGGACGTAGTACTTCAAGAAACTAATTCAACGATCAACCACATAACTCTAGTTCAACATTATCAACAAGAAGACTTATCAGCTCTCGGAAAGTTAGTTCTAGCTCTCGCCTGTAAATCTACCATGGCTGTTCAACGTGAGAACATATCTACCGCATTAGATATTGTAGGTCGCTCATATACACCGGATCTTCGAAATCTCATCATGTATTTGTTATCTTCTCAACAAAGGAGAAGTGTCACTGATCTGATGCCAATGATTGGTGCTCGATTTTATACTCAACTGGACAACCTCCATAACCATATTGAAGTTCTCGAAAATGAGCTTTCGAAAGAAATACAAAACGGTCGACTTTTCAGGATCATGTCAAAATTAGCCACAATCAACGAAAGACCAGATTTCAGTTTGGAAAGTGCTTGGGCAGAAACAGGAGATAGGTATGTTCATGAATAAAACCTTTTTTGGTTGTGGTAATTTTCAGACTTATCAACAAATTGCTAATAATAATTATAAAAAATGTGTCTTTCCATTTACAATATAATCAATAAACTTTGTAAATCATTACTTTCTGCATTGAAAATAGACTCTGGACTTTTCAAAATAATCCATTCCTAATTGAAACATCATGATAATATAACATAAGCTCAGTGTTCACTTCATGGTCCTGTTGGAGGTACTTTTAGCTCTGTTTTCATTTTTCATGTTCTTGATGTGTCTCAAGTTTATTTTCGCTCACATTTATAAACATTCTGGGATCCACATTTTTCAGGGTCTTCTTTTCTTCCTAAATCTTATTTTATACCTTCTCGATTAGTCTTCTATTTTTTTCCATTCTTGAACTCAATTACTTACACCTGTTTTCTTTATTAAGAGGTACTGAATTAAAATCTGTACCACGTTTGTTGTCACACCCCTATGAACGACAATCCTTAGAAGTCAAAACGTGTGCGAACTAAGGATTAATGAGGTTTGACCCTTCAATATGCGATTCCTAGCACTGGGTGGACGAAAATCGACCGTGTGGTCATAAAGATTGAATCACCGTTTCACAGAGCAGTCTTTTCATACAATGTTTTGCTAATTTTAATTTTGTTTTTGGGTAATTTTTCATTATCAGCACTGTATGTTTTATTTGCTTCTCACTTCAATTGTAACTTCTAGGTATTCATTTTATTGGCTTACTGTGAACCAACAAATTTTTGTTGAAAGTTTCTAATTTTTGGAGCAAGAGTAATCTTCAAAACAATAATTCAACATGTCTGCAACAAACTAAACAAGACATTCTTTGCATTAAGGCAGTAATGATTTCATTAGAGTATTCATAGCACAAAAGCGCATAGTTAGACTAATTTTCAGCATTGAATACCGAGACAGCTGTAAACCAGTATTCGTTAGGGAAAAATTATTATCGGCTCCCTCGATATACATTCTTAAATGTATAGGATTTGCTAGATCTAACATCCATGAACTAGAAACAAACGCAACGGTGCACAGTTACAACACACGTCATGGTGATGTTTTGCGTAAGTCATAAGTCAATGAAATATAAAAAGTCCCCTTTGTATAATGCCATAAATCTGTATAATAAATTACCAGAGCAGATCAAACAAATTACCTCTGATAAAGTGTTTCATGGTAGAGTAAAGCAATTGCTGCTGCAAAAATGTTACTATAGTTGTGATGAATTCCTGGAAGATGATTTCCGTTGAGCAATGATTTTACTTATTTACTTATTTTTTTTCCTCTTACTATTATTTAGTGTTATCTTCGACGCCTGTTCCATATTTTTACTAAGGAATTTATATACGTGTCTTGTCTATATAAGTGTATGTATGTGTGTATGTTTATATATGTGGGTGTGTGTATGTGTGTATATATGTGTATGTGTGTATATATGCATATATGTATATACGCATATATGATAAATGAAATACCTACCTATTTTATTCGTATCACACTGTTATTATGTTCTATATATATATATTAATTTTAA
>WOGJ01246565.1:0-12810 GCA_015342185.1 Leptinotarsa juncta
TTCATCAAACAACAACCAATAAAAAAGCAATTAATACGTCATAGTGGTGGGGGGAGGCTTAGAACCGGCTCAAATCTCCTACTCACTATCATGAGGATGATTAAAAAAGGATTTATATAAAAACAGAAAAACCTAATTAAAATACTGTCCATGATAATAATCTAACAATAAAATGTGTGGTAGCTCCACCAGTAACTTATGCATAAAATGAATGTGATGCATTTCATGATATTCCCTCGTGTAATTTGTAAGAGACTAATATTTATCAATATCACTTCACTTAAAGTGGTACTTTATTGAATCAACAGGTATTTATATGAAATATTTTCATGTGTCTTTGGAAAAATATCACAATATTTCAGTCAAACAATACATATAATGGAGCATCTCTGGATTGTAATACGATTCTTCATCCGAGTCAATAGGTATTGGAACAGAATCATCCAAATTTTAGATTGTTGATTAATATCAGGAAGACATATATTTATAATTGTTGTCATAACTTTTTCAAAAGTTTGCTGTTCATTCAAAGGTTGTCTTTGATCAGGCTATAGTTATCATCATTGAATGTGAGTAATGTTTATTATTTTGGTATTCTTGATGGGTTTAAAGAAAAGAACAATAAATATTTCGAATGGTTTCAACTAAGCGGTCCGGTATAATCTTCATCATAAACGACTGGGATCTTCATAATACCTCTTGCATTATTGCTTGTGGAATGTGTGATGAATTTGACCGATAGTTGATGAAAATCAATAACGTATTCAGTAGCACTTTATTGTGAGAACTTCACTGGACAGTTTACCAAACCGCAAAACGCCTTTCTCAATAAAATATATTCCTCAGGCGTTTCTATACACAACAGCTTCCTCAGACTTGTGTGTGCCTGAATAAGCTATTATATCCAAAATAAGCACTTTTCCCAATCATCAGAAATGTAATACCCTTCTCGACGCACGTTTCACCAATCTAGTTGACGTCTTCAGGATATGAAGAAGACTGCTTTTGTCCTTCTCGTTTGTCATTGAGAATGTTTTCGTGCAAATTTTTTTCCTGGCGAATGTTTCCAGGTGAATGGAAATTATAAAACAAAAAAGAATATTTATATATTTTTTCTTTTATCGATTTTTTTTCTTTTTATCAATTATTACAATCCGTTAATGCATGTAGGAATTCTTAATCTTCAAAAATTATTTGGTAGTGAGATAAATCGTTTTGGACTAGATTATACAGTGGAAATGAATTTTTCTAATTTTTCTAAATATTCGCAATAATACTGTTAATAATCATATTGTAAGTTGTTCATGATGAAAAGGCTAGAATGGGTAGTTCTTATATAACAAAATGACAATACACTATTGTTTTTATTGCCGATAATTGAATTCGAAACAATACCTAGAATAAAACGTTTCACATGACTTTTTACTTATTATGACTGGGAATTAATGGAAATGTTTGATGTATGATAATCATATGGATATCGATGAAATAAAAATCATACATTATACAAATACATAAATGGAGAACCGTTTATGTTTCTTACATAACATTAGTTGGTTTTCGAGAAAATTTATGAAAACACATTTCATAAAAGTTGGTAATAATTCATCGGAGATACATGGTCGTTCTCCTTTATTGAAATGAAACCTATCCACACACGTGAATTATCATTTCCTCTATTTTCGAAGTGGGTATTTCGCTGAATAGAGATATGATTAGAATCCTAGTGGGATTCGACGAAAATCACAGAGCTTTAGATACGCCGTTGTGGAGAGATTGTTTGAAAAATCTTGTTTTTTCATTATTACTCACCTTTATAAGAACAAATAATTCAACTGACTAACCTGATGCTAGTTAGCACAGCAGCTTTTCGAGGCAAACTTGATAATGTACCCTTTTTTGGCTAGAAAAAAATCATATGAACATTGAATTTCAAGGTGTTGGAGTTTTCAAAAAAATATATTTCTTCTAGAACTATACATCTTTTGGGAACTGAAGGACATCACATTTAAGAAACACCTCATACTTGAAAACTTGATTTGACCCACATTCTGAAGGAGTTATTCATGCAGTAGTTTTCATTCAATAAAACATAATTTTTATTCGGAAACTAGGTATATTATTGAGGCACAATAAATTATATTCGATAATTTATAGAGGAGATTTAGAACTGCATTCTACACGAAAAGTAAATATAGGAATTATTAAAATTAACTAATTAAAAAAATTTGCTTAAACGCATAGTGATTTTGATTGAATGGTATGAGTTGTTTCAAATCATCACTGGTAAACTAATGATACTTCTAGTTCAATCAAAAATGGTTCATTTTGAATTGATGTCAATTTAGAATTCTGTCCATCCGAAAAAAGACGAGTGAAGATACCGCACCTGTCTTTTTTTGTTAAGTAGAAGCAGATGTATGTTGAATGTAGATTGGGTTTTCTTATGCTAGTGAAAATTAGCTATGAATATATTCAAGATTCATTGGAAAATTGTGATTTAATCTTTCTGGTTCTTGGATTCACTAACAAGTATCGTATATAATAAAAATAGTAATAATAATAACAATAATAATAATACATCTTTTTTATCATAACAAGTATCTAAATTCATGGTACGTCACTCACATTTGGAATAACACAATGGAGGAACATGCAGAGTTAAGAGCTGTTGCGCTTGATATTTTTATGAACTTTGACCGTATGTGGCGTAAAGGCCAAACTTCGATGCTATGGCTTGTCGATTCATTTTTGTATATGACTCTCCAGGTTCTTGAGAGAACGTTTCCTGCAAGTGGCCGTTGATGGATATCGCTCAAATACTTTTACCATCAACGCTGGTGTTCCTCAGGAGGCCATATTGTTTCCAACCATCTTTTTATTGTGTATCAACGACTTAAAAAAAAAACAAAAATTCAATATACAGTTTTGCTGGCGACATCACACTTGTTTCGTCGTTACACTTGGATTTCAGGACATCGGCTGCTGATGCACATCTTCACAAGCAGCAGGCGGTTGCATATCTTATTGAGGATCTAGAAGTAATTTCGAGTAGGGGTGAAAATAACCAAGTTCAATTCAATGTCACAAAAACCCAGGCTCCGGTTTTCTCCAAATGTCACCGAACCGAATATATTAATGCCAGGACATACAATTTTGCTTTCCACTTCGATGATTTTGTTGGGGGTTGAAATGGACACCAATAAGACTGACTTGGCACAATCATGTCGCTGGAATTGTAAAGGCTGCTTCCTAAAGGCTTGGTACACGGTTCCGAAACAGAACTCTGTACATACTCCAGCAACTTTTGATGCTTTAAAAAGCTCAGATTAATCCTTCTTTGGAGTATTGTTCACATGTATGGAGCTGCACTCCTAAGCATACCCTGAAGCTGCTGGATTCTATTCAGAAAAGAGCTTTCCACCTGATTGAAGACACGAACATCACTCGCAATCTTGATAGTCTGGAACATCGAAGGAAGGTTGCAGATTTTTCGCACTTTCATAAGTATATACTTTCACGGCAGTTGTTCACAAAGGGCGGTACATATCAAAAATACGCGACGAATTGTGTCTGCTCATCGTTTTGAGGTTCAACCCAGTACACCTCAAACTTCAGTGTTTGAAAACTATTTCATTTGGAGAACTGCATTTATGTGGAATAAACTTCCTGAGAACCTTTTTCTAAATGAATGTAATCTCCAGCGATTCGAATTCAACGTGAATCGCTACTTCAGCACAGGCACCGCTCTTTGAGCGCCTTAAGGATTTTCCTGTTGTGCTTGTGTTTTGTCATTAAATAAGCTATTCTGAATATCAATTTCTTTTTAATAGGAAAGTATGAAGCAGAAAACGGCATTATCACAATAGCATTTGAATTGAAAAGAATATATTTCAAGGAGAGTGTGCCTAAAACAGTATTTTATCTCAGGCTCGCAGCCTGACTCTTCTAAAACAATTGCAAAATGTGTAGCTCGTGCCGTTCGTATAACGGAAAGGAGAGAAAAAGAGGTTTCGTTGCAATTTCTATGAAGTATTGTTCTCATCTTCATTAGAATAAATATTGGAAAAATTGTATTACAAGAAATCCAATTTTTAATACTACCATTTTGGTATTCTGAACACGAATCCCAAGTCAAGAAGAGGTTTTTGTTACCTGAGTCAGAAAAAAGTGGCTTGATAGATTTTTCAAAACTATAAAAATTAGGAAATAATCTGATTTTGTTAACGTTACCTCCTTCAATCATCATATCATCTATCTTTCCCAGATATGTTCATCAATATATATTATATTTTAATTATTATTCTTTATTGTAGCATCAAACATAACCTTCAAAAAATGTGTTCGTTTCATTTCAAAATGATCTGCATGGGCAGGAATAGGAACTTGAAGTCATGTAGTAGTTCAAAGATGATTGAATTTTTGCCCAGGCGATTAAAAAATATATCATTCCAAAGGAGTTATTTTCAGATTGCCAACAACAAAGGCGAAGAAAACTAAAAATTGTGAGCTCTTCATCAGCTCAGATCAATCTGGGATTTTACATAATGGACCCATTCAAATATAATTTCTCCATTGAAACAGATGTAATGTTTACAATGTTGTACTAGTGCTTTCTTGAAGATATATTTTCATATTTCTTTAAAAATTGAATCTATGTTGCTAAATAGTATTTTAAATGTTTTCATTATTTTCTGCTCAATATAGTTTTCACAATATCATCTCATTATTTCGAAAGGGATATATTAATAAATGTTTTCGAAAATAATACAAATTTTCTAATTATTCTATCTCTTATGATGCACTGTTTGGAACCTTTGGTGTAGTAATGAATATTACTGGAGTTTTTATCTTCCTCTCTGAAGATGATCACTTGGTGATCGAAACACGTGTCCAGGTGTATAAATAACGATTTGGTCTTTGGGAAAAAACTCCAGTAATATTTATTCTATCTCTATTCGTCCATTATGACATTTTTTCCAGCCAACATAATTTTTAAAATATTTAGCCAACGTTTTCGTAATATTGAATCAACTTTTAACTAATATATGTGTGCTATTTGGGAAAAAGACCACAATTTCAAAGTGGCAATAAAACATGCATTCTTGTATAAATACTTTTGCTAAAATGACGTCAGCCTAGAAACTCTGGAATATTTTTTATCAAAATATATACATAGATTCAAAATCTAAAACTAATATCGCCTTCATTGTGACAAATTCAAAAATGGGTTATATTACTATGCGGAGGTGAGTGGAGTAATAACGAGTAATATGATATAACTGGTATTACTGCCTATGAATTTATTTTTGATTCTTGTTGTTATCCAACGTATCAAAATTAGAATTACACCAAAATAACAACTATTTTATGAAAAAAAATTGATTAACATTAACTTTTTCTTTACAGAGGTTATGCAATAATGTAATTTGAAAAGTAATAATTTCGGGATTGAAATATTGGATTGTCATGGTTTTAATTCCCTTTTTTTACTATATGCAAATGGGAAAATTTCTTTTCATAGCAAACTGATAATATTAGAAAAAATTAGGTTAAGGTAGAGAATTTTTTTTATTGATTAGGTACTGTTACATACCTATTGTGTGATAACGAATATTATCGTGCGGTATTTATTTTGCTCTACAATTGTTTCGCATGGTAAATATTACATGGTTATTGTTGAAGCGGGACTTCTACAACCGTCAGTGTAAACAAAATATATATAATTTTTTAGTTTTTAGTTTTCAGCATCAGGTGTTTGCAAAATCAACTTCCCAAACAAATGTATCACTCTCATTTTTAAAAATCTCGGAAAATGTTATTTAGAAAAGTTGTTCATCATTAAAAAATACATCTAAACTTGAAGTCATTTTGAATATCCCAAAGATTATTAACCAAGCGATGAATGATTCCGGAGACAACTGAAGGGTTGATGAGAAATTCTTTTTATATCCTTAAAAATGTTAAGTCAGGTTCATATTCTATACAGACACTTCGGATAGACCGAAGAACAATATATCAAGAGATGATTCATTTGGGAACAGTCTGAGAAGGGTTTGAATGTGGAAGAAATTTTTAGAAAGTATATTCTCGCGCAGATGGGTCGTCTTTTAATTTTGTTTGTCAATATATTTCAAGCATCTATATCGAATATGAACTTTATGTATATAAAAGGCATATTTAAAAAATTCCTTTCATACATAAACCACCTCTTGGTGAGCTCCCAAATGCATGAATGACATCTGTGAATATTGTGTTCGATCTATCAAGTGTTTCTGCCGAATATAAACTCCGCTAAACATTTTAGAGCACTCAAATTATCATCTCTAAGAATATTGTTTCTTGATCGATTCAAAGTATCAATACGAAATATGAATTCGGCTGAAAATTTAAACAATTTTAGACGGAATATCTGAAAATTTCGTTCAACTATAAACACTCCTTAGGCAACTCCCAACTGAATCACTTGTGAATTCGATAAAATAAACAATTTAGTAAAACTATTTTATAATCAGCATGTCACACTAATTCATTTATAATATTTGTATAAATAACCCGTATGTTCGCCTGTGCTACTGCTTTCAGTTTTATTAAGGAATATGTTTATTTTTTTACTTTTTCCTGCGCCGTTTTTAAGAAGAATGAAATATTCTTTGCAGACGAGTGGGATTTGGATTTTCTGGATGAAAATTTATCGCCGGTCCACGTGAAAATTTTCATAAGTTTGGTTATATATGAAACCGTTACTTTGGACAATCAAGTGTTTGTTAATAATCATCGATTGCAAGAATAATTCCATTCCTGAAGGCCCCCAAATCTTCAGAAAAGATCAAGATCAGTAAGTCTGAAGGAATTTATTTCATTCTCCCGATCAAGTTCACGATTCAAATACACAGCTCACTGTTCTCTGAACTAAATCTATTGAAGTGGTTGCAAATACGCAACAGAATCATCTTGTGATACAGTTCTTCAGTCAACTTGAAGTGTCTGAACATTTTAAAGTACATAAAAATAATTTTTTACAATTTTTAACAAGTATAAACTATCCTCTAGGGAGCTCCTGAATACTATACAAAATATGAACGTAACTAAACTTTTTTAGGACCTCTTAGACGGCTTGAAAATAATTCATCGCTTATATCATACTAAA
This sequence comes from Leptinotarsa juncta, assembly GCA_015342185.1. Taxonomy (NCBI): domain Eukaryota; kingdom Metazoa; phylum Arthropoda; class Insecta; order Coleoptera; family Chrysomelidae; genus Leptinotarsa; species Leptinotarsa juncta. Next base: position 7,151 of record WOGJ01246565.1, read on the forward strand.
GTTATAAACTCTCACGGCCAGAAGTGAAATTTGAACTTTGGTTATCCAGGCTGGATAACCGTGGTACAATGGTCCGTTGTCCGAACGTTTCGCACATATCTACGATCGGCATCTCTAGCAGCATTTGGCAGCAATTCATTGCGACCTTCTCGTTAATTGGACCCTATCCAAATGATCGTCTTCGGTTAAATCAGGTTGGAGACTGCCTCCCTTACCCTTTCAACGTATGTTCGTCAGGGGGACGAAGGTTTCAATACTGAGAGTGGGTGGTTGCGGAATAAAGGTTCATGACCTCTATGCTACCCTGACTCTGTGCACCCCTTGCTGACTGGGGTGTTTGAAGAACAAACTGTTTACAGACGTCGAAGGGCGTTCACATATACAGTTTCCCTAAAGGGTTTTCATTCCGCACGAACCATGGAGCATCCACCAACATCCGTAGTATTTTATTTTACAATCTTTCCGGAATGGAAATATGAGTCGGGTGGTTTGACCTGAGCACCAGAGGGCTTGAACAGTGTTGTGCAGTTAAACCTTATTCTTGAGGTTGACTTTCGAATTACGGTTGATGAAAATATAGAGCTTGGTTATTCTTATTTGGAATTTGATTTTGGTCGTCTCGACGTGATGTTTCCAGGTGAGACCACGATATATAATAAGACCCAAGAACTTGACTCGGGACTGCCACTCAATCTTCCTGCATGAAATCGTTACCACAGATCATATGTTGAGTGTCATTGATATTTAAAGAAAAATAGAGTGATGAGGAGGACGCTTTTGATTTGCCCGAGAGGTGTTGTGTTTGATTGGGTATCGGTGGAGCGCTGAATACAAGGTTTTGTCGATTTTCGTGATTTCTTCTTATCTATTGAAGTTGTTCCGATGTTTATGAATTTCTATGCTTTCATGGTCAAAACGCTTGTAGTAGAGGTGAATGGTGTGAAACACGACTATTTTTTCAAATTGTATTACATCCTTCTTGTAATGCATGTTCACCGACTGCGGATTTTTCCAACTGTCCAAGATGGAAAAATCTATAATGTTCCTTCAAGCAGGTTCTCGCACTCCTTAGAGTGTTACCGACGTACCTCGACCCGCAGGAGCACGGAATCTGCTAAATACCTGGATTGGAAAGAGGATCCACGAACCTTTTCGAGTTAGCATAAAAATCGTTTTCACTATTCAAGAAGTTTTTCTATCCCGTCAATAACCTGTCAGATGATTAGCTGAACCAAGGATGGGTGCCTAGGTGCACGTCTGCTTTTTGGATTTCGTTGGCCGCTGAAGATGCCCATCATAGTTATAGGCGAAATAAATGGAGTTAATTTCTCCTTCAGACCACCAGCTAACTATCCCAGATAACCAAAATTCGAATCTGTTATAATGTTCTTCGGTCTATTCGAAGTGTCTATGCTCTATACAAAGTTGGCTGAATATTTCTAAGAGTACGAATGGGTTTTTTAAAATTATCTCAAGTATGAATCATAGGCAATTCTACCCTAACCTGACTCTTAGATTTCAATTATTGATTTGAGCAAACTATCAGTTGTGGTACATATTGCTACATCAAATGTTTTGAAAATTACATGCTGCAGTATTGAACCTCAGTGATGATCTTATTTAACAAGATCAACTCTTACGAACTTCAATAGGCCCAACTCTTTTTTGCGTCATGAAAAACCTATCAAAGATAAGATATCCAGAATTGGAATAACATTCCAAAGAATTGTTATCACCAGTATATTATTCAGTATATTATTCATCATCAATCAACATTGTTTTTCGAACGTGTCACAGCAAAAAAAACAAACAGTTCCTGACTTCATAACTTCATTAGGCAATGCTCTCTCTGAATGCAATATGTATGTCAAGTTTCCGCCAAAAAAAGTTTTCATTGCAGATATTATTTTCGCATGTAATTCATAAGAGTCGTATGAGGCAACTGATTTTATGATAAAAATCCAAAGCTCAAAGCTTTAGAGGCTTCAAGTGTTGATAGTCGACAAATTGTTTCATCTTTCAACTCATAATTACATTTAAATAAGATTTCGCAATGAATTTTGGCAGAGTTATCATTAAAATTTTCCGTAGCTTCAAAACATACGTCAACGTACGCAGATGTTTTATCACTCTCTCGGAATAGATAATGCTTTAATTGTGGTAAATCTGATCATATATACTTCGAAATTGTTATACAGTGCATTTCTTTAATGTCCCTTCTTTTTTTTAAAGGGTCAACTGAAAAAATTGAAATTTGTGATAATGTGATAATTGTGACACATCATTTTGAAGCTCCTGACAAATACTTCACAACCCTCGAATATGAAGTCAATATCTTCACTACTATAAAATGGCGAAACATTTAATAATTTACTGAAGACAAACACATTAATATCGATATTTCTAGAAATATTCCTTTTTATCTGCCATATGGCAATTCCAACAACCTGATAAGATTTGTTTATAAAAACGACAAAAAATGTCGGTACGATAATGAACATCATTGTTCAGTTAAAATATTCTCATTTAGTTTTCGGTTTAACTAATGGGAAGGTACCACGTCAACAACCTCTAAAATTTTTAATTCTCATCTATTGGAAGGAAAAATTTAAGCGATTTTTATTTACGGTGCGACGCATAACTTTCACGAGACCGTATGAATTATCAATAAACGCTTTCCGAATCATCCTATGGGTAGAAAATATTTGAGGAAACTTGTATCCAAAGTCATAACTACCGGTAGTGTACATAACAAAAAGCCCACTGGTCATCCGTCCATTCCGGAAGAACAGCAAGTGCAAATAATTGATGAGATGGTAGTAAACCCTGAATGGTCTACTCATTCCATCGCGAATGTTTGTGAGGTGTCTCCTTCTACTGTGTGGATACTTTTGAAGAGGAATAGGTATCATCAATACAAAATTAAAATGGTACACCAATTAACTGTAGATGACCCTGATCGAGGAACAGAATTCTGCGAAATCATGACGGAAACCATTGTAAGGCATCCTACCTATCTCCACCATATTTGTATTAGTCACGAATGTACATTTTTTTAACGGCAATGTTCACAGACAAAATTGCCGTTATTTGAATGACACCAACCCTCACGTTTTCCGGGAAATACATACCCAATATCGAGAATAAATTAAAGTTTGGGCAGGAATATTGGGAAATCATATTGTAGGACCTCTCTTTATTGATCAAAATTTAACAGGGGAACTGTATTTGAATATGCTGGAAACTAATGTTGACCCTCTCATCACTAATCAATTCGATATGGATATTGTATTCCAACAATATGAAGCTCCACCAAATTACTCCAGATAAGTAAGAAACTATTTGGTCCTACAGAATGCCAGTCCTCTTGCCAGGTTTGAACCTTTAGACTTTTTTATGGGGCTATTCAAAGCAAAATGTGTACGAAACTGAACCTGCTTCAATATTGGATATCCGGCAGAGAATAATAAATATTTATTGAGATATTGAGATATTATTCAAAGTTCCACCATTTTGTAGTAGTTGAAGATATTGACATTATATTCTAGGGTTAGGAAGCATTTGTCAGGAGCTTCAAAAAGATGCGTCATAAGACTCCCCTTTCCATTATTTTTTTCCCAGATGGCGCCTAGTGGCGATTTTGAAAGTTTCATCTGTTAATGTCACTTTAATTTCATTATCGCAAATTTCAATTTTTCGAGTTGACCCGTTCAAAAAATAGAAAAGTGGGAGGGGACATTAATAAAGAAGTGCACTATATATAGATTATGCAATTCAACAATCGGTATTTCTTGTTACTGTTGGCGCAAAATCCATATAGACTGTGGTTCGCATTTCCAAAGAACCTTCATCAAGTGCTCTTACAATATTTCTATTAGATGTTTTCTCCAACCACGGGTACTCGTCTCATCTTGGATCTATTAATGCTTCGATTTTTACTGGCGATGAATTCAAAACCTATTGCCTAAACTGAGAAAGTTTTCAGAAGTTCATTGCACCTGGTCATCCTAAATGAAATTTGTTAGCTGAACGAAATGTTCCGGCATTGAAGCAACAACTTGAATAGTCGCCAATAAGCTAACAACTGTAACAGAAACATTTGCGTGAGATAACGTTTCGTTATAGAGAACCTCCTACAGAAACTCCTTAGATACAAACTGAAAGAAAAAACCTTCTTGAAACAACCACTTTCACATGAACATTGGATTACACAAAAGGAAAAAATCCTTTCTAAACAACAACTTCTATTTGAACATTAGATTACTCGAACATCTAATCCGGTTTTGCTCTACAAACATTCGTTATGTAGCTGAAACAGATACTATTTGTATAGGAATGGTATACAATTGATTCATGATGTATTGTGGAATTCTTGGTGAAAATCCATAATTAATTAACATATTCAAAAACACTTTATTGGGTGATTTTTAGTAATCAATTTTACAAAAACACAACACGTTCTTCGCCATACCTCATTACTAATAAAAAAGTGTTTTTTGAATACCTTACAATTAATTAGGCGAATCCGCTCAAATCTATTGTGAATATTTTTCTGATGTTTTTTTCTTTGCGGCTGTTCATTCATTCATTCATACACGTACACGTTTATGAAAATAGATTTCCATTATCGACTTTATTGTGTTTATTTAGCTCACCGCGTAGAACTAAGCTGGTTTCTCATATGGATACCTTTTGGATCCGAACCCGGTACGCGGAACCAGGGAGAGAGACAGTGGAAAACACAAGAACAAAACTTCGCTAAAGAAACGTATGCTGAATCGTTTTCAACAACAGAGGCATTCTTTTCTCAATTGTCATGTTTTTCGTGATATGTGTATCGGGCTCCTTCATCTACTCAGAGGACACTTCAAAGACTGGCCAGTATCAACACGCAGACCATGTTCAACAGAAAAGCCTAACTTCAAAGCAATATTTCAACTCCACCGCTAATGACCCAAAGGGTTGATGCGGTTTATTGAAATAAAAAAATATATTTCAAAAGCTTACATAAAAAAACACTGTCTCCCCAAATGATGAACTTCGAAGTTTCGGGACAACACACTTGTCTCGGCTCCGTTTCAGATAACATTACGAAAAGTTCATATTGTAGTTATTATTTTCTTCCTTTGGAAGTTTCCCAATATTTTTTATTGATGATGGAAAAGTAGAAAGCCAAAAAACCGTTTTTCCAAAAATTCTATATGTTCTGAAAAGATTTTCTTCCTCTCATCAGTGAAAGGTAGTTGCCATCAACAACCTAAAGTTGATTATGATGGCGAATTTCTTTCAGAGTATAATTCCTCCAACCAAGCTGAAGCGAACGACAAACAACAAATTTGTCATCGCTCCATCTGGTAAACAAAGCACTAATCAACCGCAGATCCAAAATTCGCCCAATTCCTCGTATAAGGAAAGTGGGCATACTTGAAAACTGTCATTAAATCAAATTAACTGAAAGAACAATTTATTCAGGCCAGTCTCGACTTACCTATACATAAAATCAAGTAATAATCTAAGCTTTTCTGAAGTTAAACAATTTCAATATCAAATAGTTCAACTCAGATTAGTTTAAGTTACCACTTTTGTCAGGCGTCCCGAGACGCACATATTTTTTTTGTCTGATCTGGTATTCTTGTTGTTTTTATCAAGGCGAATAGTGT
>WOGJ01246585.1:0-13248 GCA_015342185.1 Leptinotarsa juncta
ATCTACCTGACACTGAATGCAGGATGCGGACTCCGATCTTCCTCTGTCGAACAGGTATTTACCGAAGCAACCATCTATCTATCTATCTATTTATCTATCTATCAAGGATTTGAGGACCCTGGTAGAGATTGATCATCACGGTGTGTGGGATGACGAAGAACTGGGCGTCTGGTCCCAAGTGGTTTTTGATTGCTTAAAACGTATAGTCAAGGTCAAAAGGCTCGAAAAATAGGTGCCTTACGATTTGAATGATCGAAATTGTCACGTTTCGAGTTCTGTTCTTCTTTGGTTTCGTGCAATCAAAACAATCCTTCAAATGATCTAAAGGAACAATTCGTTCAGGCCAGTCTCAACTCCCTACACTGTGGGTTAATGGACTGACACCTATCAGAAAACAACTATTTCCCTGACTAATACCACGAATGGCGTTGGATTATATCCGACAGGTGTCAGTGCAGGATTATTCACTGAAGTAATCCTGCTTATCCTGTTGGCGATACAACTGCCGTAATAGATTTTCAATTATTGGAACACACTTGCAGACTGGTTTTGGGCTGTTTGGCCACTCGTAAGTGCAAGGTAGTATCTATCATCAACCATTTACGATAATTGAAAATCGAATTCATTCACTCCTCGAATTAGCCTGAAGCAGATCACAAACAACAGGTTTGTCATCGCCCAATATGCCTGTGAACGAGGCAACCAACCAGTTTTTCAAGCACTTCGATAACTTTCTCCCCGGAAGAATTTTCGCTAATCAGGACAAGACAAAAACGGCCATCGTCGACTTCATCGAATCCCGAGCCGCAATTTTTATGCTGACGGACAAAACTTTTGAAACAACCTTATACTATGTTCTTCAATTTTTAAATATACCTACTACCCAAAATACTCAATACCTACTGGCAATTTCCATCCATATTAGTATCGAACAGAAAAACACAGGTAGACTTTGTAAAATATATGTTTCGATTACTACTTTCCATTGAGACCAACTCCGTTGATTGTTTATTGAAGAATACTTTTTATCAGAGAATTGAATATTTTCAAGAGACAAATATTTTTCAAACTGTGCCAATAAGTAAGTTGAATATCTTCTTCTGTTCAATTGGAGAGACAATTAAGATAATCAATATTCCTACTTGGACTGATCATTGCGTCATCCATCAATTTTTCAATATACACATTGATTTTTTTCATTCATTTCTGTTGCTTACTAAAATGATACAATTTCTGGCAAAATGCTTTCAATAAAACATACTAACCGAAGTTTTTTCAAAACTATTGCTGACAATCTGGTTCAAAATTGTTGTGAGTTAATAGATGAGCGATTATTAGAGATCAGATAATTTGATAAACCAGAATGTTATTTACTTAAAGCACTCAGCCAAAGAAATATACTCACATTTTTTGTTGGTAGTCTTGCAAGCTTCAACTACGTCCTTATAACAATAGTCTTGGGCCGCAGATGCGACAGCGCAAAAGATAGCGATAATAATGAAAGCCTTCATGATCCCTAAAAAATATCATAATATTTAATTACTTCAAAAACTGCTCACACTGATATTGACACCTACCTGGTATCTCGCCAGCGTAATCACGAATGATGCATATTCGGATAAAGCAAGAAAATTTTATATAGCATTACCACAAACAACAATAAGCGATTGTGGATCTAAAAACCGTGCGCATCAGTGTCGTGCGCAACAAAATTACAGATACGGAGTTTGCAATCTCTTATGATTCATGATAAATTGTTTTTACATTATGACGTACCTATAAATTATCTCCTGGACTGGATCGAAGAACGAAAGTAAATATTTTTTTGTACTTTGAAATGTTTCACTTTTTTTTTTAAATCAAACTCAATATTCACTAAAAAATGGACGACAAGTAATGTGCAGAGTTTGAATATATTACGATGATACCTACCAATATCACATTCTTGAGATTGATGAATGTATTCTCGAAATAGTTACTTGGTAGAGGTGAAAAATATAGTTTGGTATAAACTTCCCTTATCTATTTCAATATGTGAAAAATTGATAATATACAATGAAGAACAGGATTTAAAAAAATGTAAATGATAACTATTTAAGAAAATGTGTAGATCATAAATGGATGATTATTCAGATACCAACTGGCAGAAAAATTCTGTCTTTAACAACTACTACCCCTCTTCAATAATTGAATTACACAATATTAACTTTATGATTCTCAATTTTTACCATACACATTCAAAATGAAAACTAAATTACATGTTATGAATAAAAAATAAATTGAAGATTATTGATATAAAATTTCACTCATATGAATCACAGTGTCTCTCAAAGTGGATATTTCTCTTTTGAATGTTTTCTATCTTTTATGTAATGAAGGAAAAGTAAGAATGAGCTAAGAAGGGTATCACTAGCTTTAAATAACCTGGACATTTTATAATTATTCACTAAAAACAGTTACTTACCAACGATACATCAACAAGTAGGCTAATGAATTTCGAAATCCCCAAATAAAAGGTTTGTAAGTCTGTAATTCAAATTGAAACTTAACACATAGTTTACTACTTGTGATGCACTGTTTGTAACCTTTGGTGTAGTAATGAATATAACTGGAGTTTTATTCCAATACCAAACCGTTATTTTAACACCTCGACACGTGTTTCGATCACCAAGTGATCATCTTCAAAAGGAAGATTAAACTAAAAATAAGTACAATGTTATCCTTATTTATACCATAGAATACCTCTTCTAGGTACCAGTGTCTTAAATGCCTTAAATTAATTTCACAATATTGCCTTATCTACTAGTCTTAAATTAATTTTACTATGCATCCTTATGTAATAGTTAGGTAAATCTGATAATTATTTTAACAAGCTATTAGGTATTTGTCCACCATCATTATTCATAATATTATTATTTTTACTTATTTCTACACTCTCATAGGCATCAAGATGCCGGTTATTGTTAACTTGTCTAACTACTCTTAATGAAATAAAGTTTATGGAATGGTTTTGTTACAAAATATGATGGCGACTGCTGATTTTTTTGGTCTTCCTTATTTTAGGTGTGCTAAGTGTTCCTTATATCCGAATTTAATAGATATTTTTGTATGTCAATAATATTTTGCATCGCAGTCCTTACATTTAATTTCGTAAATTCCAGACTTTTCCGAATTTCGGTCTTTGTTTTTTGGATTTGCCAAAACGCTCTGTAGTGTATAACTTGTTTTAAAAACCACCTTCATACCTAGTTCCTTGAAAATCTCTCCAAAGTTATTCGTATATTGGTGGTAAGGAACTGAAATATATTTATCTTGGTTTTAGTCGTTTTTAATTGTAGAGAGTTCGTTCATCCCATATTTTATATTATCTACAATACTCCTCGAAAAACCGTTACTGACTACTACTTCCTATATTTCCTTCCTATATATATACCATTACAAGGTAAAGCACTCAATTCATTTATAAAATTACGACTTTGTCACGAAATCTACTTAATGGCATTCATTCGCTTATTTGATTCAATCTCAGCCAAAGGAATACTGTTTTCAATTGAAAGTTTGTATCAGAAAGTTACCCCTTTGCATGATCTACAAAACTTTGCAATTAGTTTATTCTGAAATTATTTACTTTCTTCCTTTCTTGGAAGATTTCCACATTCTTGTGTATAAAAATGGGGAAGTAGAAAGACAGAACCCTTCTTTCCCAAAAATTAATCTCTTCTTTTATTTAGTATATTGTGTTTGAGGTACAAACTAAATATAAAAAAGTGTTTTTGTATAATTCAATGTTTAAATAAAAGTAGTCATTTCGAAAGTATTTTTTCTTTCGTGTAATTCAGTTTCATATGAAAGTAGTTGTTTCGAGAGTAATTACTTTCTTTCTTTCTCTGGATGATTCCCACATTTTTTGTATGAAGATGGAGTAATACAAACAAAAAATCATCTTTCCCAAAAATTAATCTCTCCTAAAAATATACCCCTCGCAATTCAAACTTATAACTTATAATTTCTGTCTGACTTCTAGAGAATGATGTCAGTATCAACGGAGTGGAAAATATTAAGCAACAGGTCAACAGACGGTGTGCAAAACGGCGACAGTGAAGGTACAAAACTCAATCCCTTCAGAGGTCTCGCCAGGGCCGGACGCAATCCTAAACTAAGCACTGAAAGTTGTACACATGAAGAGAAAAGCGGCGATGACAATCATCAGCGCCATTCTTCAACTGCACACTTCCCGTATTCTTTCAAGGATATCATGATACCGAAACCTCACAAAAACCCTACGTTCCTGACAACTATTAGTCAATAAGTTCGACATCGATCAGCAAGGTAGCGGATTGTGTCTTCCTGGAAATACTCTAGGACCAGACTAAAGAATTGAACATCCTACCGGCCAAGAGATTTGGATTCGATTGAAGGTTTCAACCTGGACAAAGGATATAACATCGGAAATATATTCTCCGGTATATTTAAGGAGTTTGACCGAGTCTGGGGAATTCGTTACCTTTTGGTAACGAATTGCTACACAAGAATATTGGTGAGACACATCGAGTATTTTCAAATTAAATGCCAAGGCAGAGAAGATCAAGAACTCCCCACCAGACGACTTCTGGAAGCAGAAGTCCCTCAAGGCGCAGTATTAAAAATAAATACTTCCAATACATCTTGACGTGGTTTTTGGTCCTGATAAGTTATTGCTTTCAAATGACTGTTGTCTTGAAAATATTATTCAATGTTTTGAGTGAAATCGTATTCCAAAATTTTTCCTGTCTAAAAAAAGTCTAAAATGATTGAATAATACTTCTTTTTTATATATATTTTATACTTAATGTTATCAATAGTTACAATACAATTTTCCAGCATCCAGTGGTCTCTATGTGACGTCACTGGAATATTAGCATCAACCCCGAGTCAAGCAATACCACTCATTCAGAGGAAGGTCAGAAGATGGACTAGACCATTCTCAATCCTATAATGGGAGGCAGAAGCGACAGATGAAACCGCTTCTAGACAATCCCACTTTCCATCATAATGTATAACTTCACTGCTTGGGTCCAGTGCATATTGATATATTGACTTCCGACCCAAAGTTTGATGGTCGTAAATTCTCCGAAAGATGGATCTCAGCACCAAGTACGTGAATGTCCCGAAAAACCACGTCAAAAACATCTCTCAACGAATTCGGACACACCGTAACCTAGTGCTGCGAAATCTCCACGATGGACTGAATAGGACCTACTCCATACTCAGCAAGAGGGATAAAGCACAAGGAATCGACGAAGAAAAACCAGTGATTATCTCCGAGTCATTGTTCGGCGACTTCGGTAAGTATAACCACAGACACACACACAATCCGGTACTATATATACACCATTAGTTCACGACACACGCACACCTGTAACCAGTCAGGCACATGAGACCATCGTGCTAACATAACACACAATAGAACCAGGAAACCAAACAAAAGAGACAACGCTGCATATTAAAGACAGCTTGGAAATGAGCGGGGGTGGATGGTAAAGGGAATCTAATTTCTGTAGAACTCAACCGTATGGAAAAACTTCTATCTTCGGGCACTCAACCGCGGCGGAGATTTAATGTATATAAGAATTATGAATTGTAATGATCAATGTTTGAAAAACAGATCATTTTTCTTTTTGTATAATAATGTCTTATAAACGAAAAAGTTGATAGCTCGTTTACAATGAAGTGATTAAGTGCCACCTAAGAGATATTGAGAAAAAGTTTTTAGCTTAGGTAATAGTTTAACTTCCAATACGAACCTTCACAAGGCTGACCGGTTTAGTTAACAGAAAAATTAGACAAAACTCATAGTAGCAAAGTTATAGAGATGAAACCGTTAAGTCCTAGAGTCCGTAATTTAACAGAAATTCGTGGTTTCAAAGTCATATTTTGCGAAAATCATAAGTTCAAAAACGAAATAGAAATTAAAATTTCAATTTTGAATTGTGATATTAGAGGTTGACACTTTTTTGTATAGAATACAGGGTCGTCTCCACCCGGGGTTCAAGGGGATGGCGCACCCGGACGCGGTGTCCTACTAGGCGCGGTGCCGAGAATTAGAAATTGGGAATTTTGTTTAGGTACCTCTATTCCCATTCAATGCCAACGGCATTGCATAATAAAAATGTACGGCTCATCACCTCATGATACCTACTTGCCGCCTTTGGCACCTTCCACTATGTGGAAGCTAAAATAGCTATTATTAATACTTATCCTACAATTCAAATATAGTTTCAATTGAGCAAGTGTGTGTCAACAATTCTTGTTTCAAAAAACAAACATCATTTCGTCTGTAATTTTTGTAAATTCAGACTTTTCAGAAATCAATCAATGAAGATTGAAATTATATTGCTTGAGTTGGTATAGTATTAAGTATACCTATTAAATAATAATATAATTTTTTTCAATAACAATTCATGTTGATTTTTATTTGTCAATTTTTTCATTTGTATATTACAGAGTTTCAAGAAATAATTAAATGGAAGATTGAAATTATATTGCGTTTTTTTTGCAACAGCAGGGGCGCGGGCAGATCACCCGCACACCGACGTGGAATAAGCTCAAGACGGCACTGATAGAAACTAGCAATTTTCAAGTATGCTTGGAGCAGGATGAATTTCGATATGTGTGAAAAATATTGAGAAAATGTATTCAACTAGATTCCCAGAATTTTATGAAAACACTTTTTCCACACCAGAACAAAAACTGTTTTTATCTTCTGGTATGGGAAAAATGTTTTAATAGATTCATTTGACGCCAAAGGTTCCAATTTAACCATAACTCCAGAGCCAAATAGTAAAAGTGGACCAATGTCTAATAACTAAACAACATATATAAATGCTAATCACGAAAGAAACTGCAATCGAGCCATTTTGAAAGTCCCTTTTATGTATATTTTAGATGTTTCAGTTTCGACCGATTTTTTCAATTTGGTCAAATGAATTACAAAACTCATCTCATTGTTAAAAACTGGAGCTGGTTTTCAATCAAGTTGAAAGTTGATGATGAAGTTAAAAGTTAATTTGAATCACATGTTAAAAATGTAAGTAATTAACTTCTATTTAGCTCTTATTTATGATTCTCCTTTGGGCTAGTTCGCTTCTGGATTCTGAAACCTGACAAACACAAACATGGTCTAGCCGCAATGCGCGGAGTGCATGCAGCCTTGAGAGGACTTTACTGGAATTCAACGAGCGGCAAAATGAATATGCAGTGGTGTTGTGCGCAAAATACTTACATATCTACATTAACTCGGGTGAGTTAGTTCAGTTTTTGCTTAGTCCACCTTCTGCGCCAGTGAGTGTAAAGGCAGACTACTTAACAAATTACAATACTAAACTCTGTTAATCGATTGTTATAATTTTTTGTCCAGGAACCAAATCAGCTGAACCATGAAAAGTATTATTTTGACAACTTTCTTCATCTGTGGCATTGGATTGGCTTCATCGGCCCTAGAATGTAAGTTAAGTAATTGCTTTTCACTCATACTCGTATTAACAAATACCTGATTTTCTTGGAGATATTCAATTGTAAAATTATTGAAAGTCCACTCCATATCAATAGATATAAGATTCATGGGTAAATATTCGTTTTGAGGGCACCCGGCGATTTTGAAAAAAAATTTGAGTGTACTTACGTATTTTGATACGTAGATTACGAATCCGAAAGAAAAAAGCAGCACTCTCCCTTTCTTACAAAGTTACGACCCTTCAAAGTTCAGAAAAGGGCAACTTTTCAGCCTTCTTTTTCACAGGGTAAACTATTTAAAAACACAAGCAGTTATTCACTAGGTCATCTTTACACCCTATTCCTCCTTCCTTGACACTTTCCACTTCAACAATCAACATGTTTCCAATAAAAATGTTAAAAAAATGTGCGGAGCTGCTTTTTGGATATATATCTCTTTTTTTTACGTTTTTAAGGTTAATGGCATAGTTTGTACGACTGATGCTGTCAATATTTTTTTTACTTGAGTTCCGTGGTGGCCATGGTAGTAGACGGATGTGCTGATAACGCCGGCCACAAATAAGGTATGCGGATGCCATGTTAATTACGGAAATGTGTGAGTGTCATTAAAAAAAAGTGATGAATGAAGGGCCCCCTTTATTCACGACGGTATCCAGGCCGGGTGGTTCGGATTACTACGTAAAGGGAGCTGTATTTGTGAAAAAATAAACCAAAAGGTCTCCCCAAGCAGGAGGCGACTCCATAAAAACCAAATTGGCGGCGGCAAATACCAACCGCCTTTTTCTGAAATGTCACTAGTAACTAACCTAGAAATAGAAGAATGTCACCAGAAGAAGCATTCGTTTTTATATTGAGTATTTTATAAAAAAAATGTTGATTGTTGGATTGAAAAGTGTAAGGAGGAATAAGGTGTAAACGTGACCTAGTGCATAAATGATTGTGTTTTTAAATAGTTTATCTTGTGAAAAAGAAGGGTGAAAAGTTGCCCTTTTCTGAACTTTGAAAATAAGGGAGAGCGCTGCTTTTTTCTTTCGGATTCATAATCTACGCATCAAGATACGTAAGTACACTCAAATTTTTTTTCAAAATCGCCGGCTGCCCTCATAACGAATATTTTCCTTTAAATAGTATGCATTCACTCAACCTTAAGTTCATTCTGATGATCTATAAATACTAATTTTATCAAACGAATACAATGATACAATTTTCGGATTTTTACACACGGCTCCAGATTTATTATCGAACAACAATAACCACTTGAAATTTGTTGTAGGCTTGATATGTGCGACACAATAATTGAACTTTCGTATTCATTTCAATATTATTTCGTATTAACAAAATTTTATTCCAAATGTTCATAAGGCAATTTTTGACGTTAGCACAACCAAGAATTTTTTTATATATATACCAGGTCTGTTAAAAAAATAAGGTGAATTTTCAAATTTCGCGGGATACGTACATTCGATTAGCGATGGGGATCAAAGAAATTGGCATGTTTTGTGTGAAAATGGAGTTGAGTGCTCAAAAACACTTGAAATGTTGACAGTTGCATATACGGTGGCATACAGAAAAATGTTTATACAGAAGGCCAAAAAGATGTGAATAACGACACTCGCCCTGGATGCCCCAGCAAATCATCAACCGATAAACATTTTGAGAAAGTGAAGACAATTGTTATGGAGAATCGTCGATTCACTATTAGAAAAGTTGCTGAGGATGTCGGAATATCGGTTGGCTTATGCCATGCAATTTTTTCGGCAGCGGAATAAATTTAACCAAAAAAAACCGTCGCATGAGGCATCGCTCACGACTTGTTAAAAGACGTCAACGGTGATCCAGATTTGCTTTAAAGAATCATAACTGGTAACGAATGATGGGTTTGCAGTTATGACATCGAATCAAAAGTCCAATCGCCCCAATGGAAGAGCCCAGACCAGGAGAGTCAAGACCAAAAAAGCACGCAAAGTTCTTTCACTGTTCTACTCATTGACAATTCAATAATTTGTTACACATTAATTTGCGAAGGGCAGCTTTTGGCCGGAGAGCACTATAGGTTCGTAAAAAATTGTTTTTATCAAATTCAAATCAACACTAAAGTGGGGCCACCCACCTTTGTGAAAATACAAGTATCAATTATTTATAAAGCTGGGAAAATAAATGGGACAAATTAATGGGAACGTATTCTGTGGAGTTTGGTCGTTATGTAATAGCATAAACAAAATTAAAATTAATACTTATATATTCAACTTATACCAAACAAACGCTCATGTAATATGTAAGTCGAAGATATTCTGGGGAAGACTGAGAACTTAATTTTGCAAGATCGATCACGTCATAGATGAAAAATGCTTACCCATGGTGCATCAAGTCACAACATTATTACAGGCTTTTTTAAAGAAGAAATGGAAATAATGTATTTTGGTTCAAAATATGTTAAATATATGTTGAAAATATATTAAAAGTTCTGGTCTTATTGGTTCTCTCCGCCAAATACATCTCTTCAACATTAAAGAAAATCAGTATTTCTAGCCGAGTTGGTACTAGCCTATGCGATAGTGGGGTGAGTAGTTTCCCTTTTTCCAAAATAAACCACCTATTTGTCTGATGTCATCCTAGAACCCTAAGAATAAATTTTATTAAAAGCAAACCTAAAACAAAAAAGCTATTTAGAGGATTATGAAATTTCCGGAGCTTTCTAAAAGACTTACCTCTAAAGAGGGTAGGGAACGGTTTATCTACCAAAAATCAGGCACCCCGTGGTTTGATTAAGTAAAAAAACTGGAATGTCCAGGGCTAATTTACAAGATAGCCAGAATATTTCCACTGAATGTAGGAAAGGCAATAATTAACGTCAACAGGGAGAAGAATTCAAATCCAAAAACTGTTTCCCTTCACAACCACCTTGGCACATCTCCCTTCGCAAGAAAGATATCGGATTGAAACCTTCTTGTAAAGAATCATGTTTGATTTGGCAAATCGAATCAAAGAAACAACAACGCTACAACAGTTTTCTTCGATTACGTGGCGTAGTGCATCAGGAGTTCTTGCCACACGGTCGTACGTTCAATAAGGAGTATCATCTTGAAGTTGTCGCGGCTTGCAAAAAGCAATACGAATAAAACGTCCGATAACACACCTGCCAACTCGACATTACAACACCGTAATCATGTCTCAGCCACCGTATTCACCAGATTTGTCTCTCTGAGACTTTTTCTTGTTCCCCATATTGAAGAGACCCATGGAAGGACAGCGTTTCGCGACGATTGAGGAGATAATGAAACCGAATCGTTAAGAGAGCTCAAGGACATACCAAAAAGTGGCATAAGTGTATTGTTTCTGATGGGGACTACTTTGAAAAGGGACAAAATAGAAATTGATGAAAAAATTAATATTTTTTCAGAAAAAAATAAAATTCACCAAATTTTTTCAACAGACCTCGTATATAGTAAGTAGAAGTGATGAAAATTTTCATATTGAATTTTTTTACGGGTTTTCTAATAAATATCAAACTTGATGGTCTATGTATTCAAACATTGACATTGTTACTGTAGGTTCTTACAAAGAACTGGACATTCCTAAAGATTGGATAGACATGGAAAAAGCATGCGTCAAAAAAATGAGAGCTCAGGTCGAAGACGAGCTCAAAGCTGCCATGCAATACATGGCAATGGGTGCTCATTTCTCTAAAGACACCGTCAACAGGCCCGGCTTTGCAGAAATTTTCTTTAAATCTGCCAGCGAAGAAAGAGAGCATGCGATCAAACTCATTTCCTACCTTCTCATGAGAGGAGAACTTACTTCTAAAGTCAGCAGTCTCATCAAGAGAAATGTGAGTATATACTTAGTGTCTGAAAAAAATCGGTTTCTGTATATGGTGCATACCAGCTGTAGCAACTTACATTGCTTCCTAGATTGCACGTATATATTCGGAGAAATATGTAATTAATTTCATCGAATGCTCTTCATAGTAAAAAACTATACTTCTCAGATTATATTAAATTTGTTTCAGTAATTCATTATTTTAACAATTATAATTATTTAATTAAATAATAATTGAAAGAATGTATCACATGTCTTTAGCTGGCTGTTTTATATTATAAATAGGTAATGTTCATGTTATGAAAACATTAACAGGTTCGCGTACATATTTTTAAATTCATCATTATCAATTGTTTCGTTATAGCTTATGCCATCTCAAACGACATGGACTAACGGAGTGAGTGCTTTGAAAGACGCTCTTAAATTGGAAGCTTCTGTAACCAGAAAAATCCGTGATGTTATCAAAGTATGTGAAGAAGCAAAATCTTTCAATGACTATCACGTGAGTGGCGAAGACTGGTGTATTTTATATTTCGTAGTTTATAATTTCAATAACTTATTGAGGGCGGAGTTTCAATCCAACTCGTTTTTTGCAGCTTGTCGATTACCTCAGTGGAGACTTCTTAGGAGAACAATATCAAGGTCAACGTGACATCGCCGGAAAAATATCCACCCTTGAAAAGATGACGGAAAAACACGGTGCTTTAGGCGAATGGCTGTTTGACAAGAAGCTACTTAAGGGGGAGTTGTAATCACGCCTTATTACTTAATGGTTTTTGTTTCATGAAGATGTATGCCTTACGTTAACGTTTGGAAATTTTAAGTTTATTAAAGTTTTTTGTTGAATTGAAAATAATGATTTTGAATATGTTTCTATCATGAAGACCTGAAAGATGGCCAGTATCATCAAGAGTTTTGAATGTAATAACATACTTACCTGAAATCAAAGAAAATATGTATTTTTTCTGGGAAAGAAAGGTTTTTGGCTTTCCACTTCCCTATCTTTATACAAAAAAATTGAGAAACTTCCAAAAGAAGAAAAAAAGTTCAAAGTGAACTCTTTACACTGATATGTAAATCATGCTAGAAGTTACCTACACATACAAACTGGAAGAAAAAGACCTCCTGAAACAACTACTTTCACATGAACATTGAATTATACAAAAATCATTTTTTTCAGTCAGTTTCTACTCCAAACTTTCATTATGGAATTAAATCAGGTATCATTCCTAGGAAAGCTACACAATATTCCCTCAACTATGATCTGCAAAATGGATATCAAATGAACATTTATTGAAAATCAATCCAAAAAAATCCATGGTTATTCTTTTTTGTAATGTTCTGTCAGAACATCCGTTAGAAATGTGGGTTTGATAATTGACTATTAACTCAAATTCACAGAGCACTTCACGTCCAAGAAGAGAATTGGCTATGCTAATTTGAAAGTGATCTACCCCCAGAGAAAATTTCTAAATCAAAGCACAAAGAAACTATGTGATTCAATTGTTCTCTCACACATAAACTTCTGTCATAGTATATATGGACCGTGTTTAGATAATAGAGATTTCGGACTTCAAAAATTACAAAATTCTTGTTTGAGGTTGATATTTGGTATAAGATAAACTGAAGGAAATAAACAAAGGCTTCTTCATACAACCTGTTTCTTCTATCAAATTTTAAAATACGAAAAACTTCCTTATTTACACAAAAAAATTATCTTTAGAAGCCATGTTCATAATGTCAATATTCGTAGAAGAGGAATTATAACTATACCCTTCCATAAGAAAGATATATTCAAACGTTTCTTCACATACTACACGGCAAATCTTCTGAATAATTTCCAGATCACTGACTTCACAAAATCGATGGCGTCATTCAAAAGAATAATAAAAGAGAAGCTGTCTCAACATTAATATATTTAGTACTCAACTAGCACGT
>WOGJ01246592.1:0-12678 GCA_015342185.1 Leptinotarsa juncta
CTGAAACTCTTCGCAAAGAACACGGTGTACATATCACTCCGACATCACCCGAGGAAGTGAAAGACATCTTAAGACGTCTATCCACTCGGAAAGCACCAGGCCCGGACCACATAACAAACCGGAAACTGAAAGTACTACCGCGCAAGGGTATATCAGCCATAACTAACATCATAAATGCTATACTCAGATTGCAGCACTTACCCTACCAATTTAAAGAGGCAACGGTTATCCACATCTCGAAGTCCAAGAAGAAACACCTGTTCCCAGATAATCATAGGCCAATAAGCTTACTGCTTTCCATAAGCAAAGTGGCAGAACGTGTCAAAGATCAAACCAGAGAGCTAGGAATCCTCCCGGATGAACAATTCAGTTTTTGATCAGAATACTCGACAGAGCTACAAGTCTTGAGGGACCAACAAAGTGACATACCTGGGGGTCATCCTAGACAGAAAACTAACATTTCAGTCTCACGTACGGCAGAGAATAGGAATGGCTAGACACGCTAGACAACGCCTGGCATCAATCATAGGACGCAGAAGCAACATGGAGCTTGAAGTGAAGTTACTGATGATTGAAACCGTACTTCTGCCCATAATACTGTATGCCTGCACTACCTGGGGCTAGTGCGCACAGACATACAGGAAGAAAATACGTGATGAACGCGAGCGTAAGGGCCGCCGTAAACGCACCGAACTATATCCCTAACATATTTATATACAGAGACTTAGACCTGGATACGCAATATATGGACGTGTATATGAGAGAACACGCAGAAAGCGTGTTCGACAGAATCAGATTGCACAACAACCCAGCGCTACGCGATCTACACGATGCGTTGAACATGGATGACCCCAGATTCCGAGAAAGGGATAAATATCCGAGGCAGACAAAACAAAACCAATGACCACCCCCATGAGTCGCCTTCAGGCGACTCAGGTAAGCATAGCACTAATCCGACAAATTCTCTTTCAGGTAAGTTCAACGCAGAACAACTCGACCGCGATTTACTTTTCCTCAGATTCACTGAGGAATGCTCGACGCTAATAACAATAGCCGCCGGTTAGTTTTTGGGGGCCCCAGTTAGGAAGAGTCACTTATCCGATCGCGAAAGAATAGCACCTAAAGGCTGACTTTCGATCAAAAGAGATCAGATGTCAATCTTGCTGAAGTGCCGATCAGTAACTTGAGGGAGTGTGTATCGGAGGATTAATAACATCAGACCGAAATGTAGTTTTATCATATAGATAAGTGGGAATTTTATTACAGATAACCTTATGATAGATACACGGAGAGTGCCTCGACCTTTGGTTTTCCATATTGCGCCAACAAGTTCTACGTACTCCATGAATGGAATAAGGCAGGAGTTTTGAATCTTTTGCAGCCTTTTCTTGTTTCTAATTGGTAGACTTGGTCCAGAGTACACCTGCATAGTTCAAAGATGAAAGAACGAGAGTAATTCTTGTGCTTTTTTTATTTTATGGAGGAATTTTAGATTTCCGTAAATCAGCTTGAGTGAAAGGTAAGCTTTCTGAATTAGTTTATTCACATGGGAATCGAATCGGAGATCACTGTTTACAGTCACCCCAAATTGTTTTTGCTTCCTTCACAATTTCCAACCCATTAGAACCTATACTAATATTCAGTTGTTGTTTTACAATATATCTAATTTTTTGGACCAAATATTAGTATTTTCGACTCAGATATATTATTCATTAAGTACATATTTTCAGCAAGGGATGAAAATGTGTCGAGATCATGAATGATCCGCCTATTAGCGTCATCTACCCTGTGTGATTCAAAAGAATAATAGATTTGGGTGTCGTCGGCATAGAGATGTACCCTGCAATACTGAAGACATTTCACTAATTGACTTGTGTATATCGTCAATAGGAGAGGGCTAATAATTGATCCCTGAGGAACGCCCACCTTTAAATTAAAATGTGTTATGTACTCCATCAAGAACAACTTCCTGGCATCTGTTGTGTAAAAAAATTAACTAAACCATCTGACACGCCAAAGTAATGTAAGATCGATAATATCAGCTCATAATTGATGCCCTGCTGAAATCTAGAAGAGCCAGGACGGTACATTGATTTCGGTCACTCTCTTTGAAAATATCATGGGTTACCTTCAGCAGAGCTGTAGTACAGCTGTGACCGCGCCTAAAACACGACGTAGTGTTGGTAGTATTTTATTACTATCTAAGTGTAAGCAAAGCTGTCATTCTATGATTTTTTCTATTATTTTAGAGCAAGCAGGAAGGATGCTGATGGCCCGCAGATCTTTCAGTTATACTGGATTTTGGTTTTTTGGTATTGGAGTTGCCAATGCTGCTTTCCACTTAGTCGGAAAAACGTTCTTTTCTATACTATAAAATTGATGAAATGCCTTAAAGAAGAATGAAAGTACAACACAATGCGATCATTTTTATACTGAGACCATCACACCCGATGTTTTTTTTTAATAAAGATAGTTGGTAATATGCAAATATCCTCCACAGATGTAAGTAAAACTTTTGATGGTAGGGTTATTGAAATAGATTTCACAAAAAAAGCATTGATGTGGTTGGTATGTGAGTTGACAGATAAAGTTGTTTTTTTTTAATAATTATATTATTATTTTTCAGTATCGACCAACATTGTTTAGGGTTGCAGTGATCAAGTTTGGTTGAAAAATAGGATTTTTTTCTCTATCTTGATAGCTTGTGTTGTGAAATTACGTAGCTGTTTATAATATACTCGACGCTCATCAGTTGAAATTTTTTGAATTTAAGTGTCTAACGTTATCAGAAAGCTGAGTCTACAATAAGACAGAACACACATCGAAAGGTCCTTTGTATCCTTACCTTTTGTAGAAACGATTCATCAAAAATACATAGGATATATTCAAGACATAATATATTGTCATGAATAACAGTAAATCTATCCATACTAATTTGTATACGCTTCCTTTCCACCTGTAAAATGTATTTGATATAATTTATGTTATATTGGTTCTACATTGGAATATCAACCAAAGTTAGTAAAATGATATAGAATGAAAAAGTTGTTTAATTGAATGCTGTTTTCGTGGACTGATAATATGGGCAAGTGTGTATAGGTAAGAAGGGTTTACAAAAGCCATTTTTTCTATAGGTTATCGACTGAATATGTTTTATACTTAGAAAAAATACATATACGGTTTTCCAACCGACAAGGGAACAATAAAAACTGCCAAGATGATCATAGAAGAATCCTTTATCTAGTTAGGATGTGTACCATTTACAGCTCCCGGACTGAGTCATGGCCGGTGAGATGCCTCTCCATCCGAATTATTTACCCCTTAATCGGTACTACATAAAATTGAAAACAAAAGTTTCTATTTCCTCTAATATCGTGAAACTGAAATCATTATTGGTAGTAAACCACCACCCAGCCAAAGTAATTATAAAGGCCAACTTCGGGAATATACATTTAGACTCGGGGATAGAGAAATAACAGTTTTTATACTCCTAAGAATTTCAACCATTTATGTTGGCGAAACGTTGGGAAACTCGCTAAAGATAAGAACAATGAAAAAGTTATGCCGCCAAACTTTTTCTTTTCACAACAATCGATACATGTATGGGTTTGATTTTCCATCAAACACTTTGAAGGTAAATATCATATTTGGAGGAATTGCTCAATAATAGTGAAATAGATTATTATTACGACACAAAATTCCAATAGGACAAGTTTACAGTTACCCGAAAACACTAAACATACATCTAGTTACAAACCTTTTCAAAAGTTTGAGGAAACATCCTAGTCCGGAGGTACTGCTACTGACCTCTGCAGTATAAGAAACTGTCATAATAGTAAAATATCGACGGGATGTACACTGCAGTAAAGTAATTTGTCAGATAACCCATTTATAAATATTCTCATACGAGTATAACAGAAGTTAGGATAATACCAGTCTTAATCTTATCAATTTAAACCAAGTGAACTGATAATAATTATTCGCTACATTTGAGATGATACATGAACGTGAATACTGAGATAGAAGGTAAAAACACCAGATAACCACACAATTATTTATTTATGCATAGACAAACTTTTATTTTCTACTTTCCTACCATTTCTCACAAGTCAACATTTGCACCAGTGAGCAAGAAACTTTCAAATAACTAGTGAACTACTAGAACTACTAATACTACACTATTATTTTTGTCAGGTCAGTTAGTATGACCGGTTCGTTCTACTCGTTCAATCAACCGCAATCTGAAGGTTGATTCGAGTCCAACTGAACGATTTTGAATGTTCACTGCATACAGCCCGACCCATGATAGGAATCACACATTTGAAGGTAAGATCTCGTCAATCCTTAGTTCTCAAAAGTTTCCACTTCTGAGTATTGTTATTCGTGAAGGAGTCACCGTTAGTTAACGTAAACACAGATTTCAACAGATTGGGGCGTGGAGAAAGACATACACCTACAAATCTTTAAATTATAGTTATTTTTCAATATTATACAATCGTTAATTTGATTTCAATTAAGATAGTTGTTAAGGTGTAGGGTATTAATGGCGAAGCCGCAATCTGCTTATTTCCCAGGTCTAATCAAAGATCTTCACTAGGGCCTCTTTCAGATGACGACGATGGGAGGGAGAACAGAGGAACATCAAGACTTATGAATCGTCCTACTGAGTGAGACAATCAGTCAATAGCTTCGCGGTTTATTCTGGTGGGGAGAGTTTTACAATGAAAATGGTTTTGACGTAGATGTAGAATCTAATTACAATAAATTGCTTTCATATAGTCTTTTGGACACTCGAAATAGATCTATGTAGTATCTCAGTTAGAACATAGAAAACGACAAACCTGAAAGACATCAACGTGTGTAAACTAAGGATTGACGACCCCTATGCGACAATATGCGTTGATCAAAGGATTGACATCTCAGAAAACCTGTTGACGTACTCACCTAAGGTGAGCTATACAAGTCAACAAGGAAAGCAAGCACTTGAGTCAAAACCTAATCAATTGGGCTACTATTTACCCATAATAATATCACATTCGGTAGCTTTGGTTCCTCTGCTTCCGATTTTTTCAGAGATATTGGTGAAAAACTAATTACAATCACAGACGATTCAAGAGCAAGATCATTTTCGATATAACCAATCAGCATTGCAATTCAAAGTCTTGACGAAAATTTCTTTCGCCCCCAAAATTAGTCTAATAGAACAGATTTCTCATTAGAATGGGGAAAAAAGCAAATCTGAATATAACACCTGAGAGTTTTTTCCTCAAAATTGGCTTTATTCATCAACGTTACTTCATCACAATCATTCCAACGTCGCTCTAACATTTCAATACCACTTTTGTAGAACGATTTGTTGGTCGGTTCGACGTGGGTGCTTTGTTTACTCACTCAATCGACCGCCGTGTTGGTCGGTGGTTCAAGCCGCAGGCTGAACTATAGATTTTCACTTGCTATCGTCCAACCCGATTTAGGAATCACACACGTTAGACCTAAGCTCGCACAAGTTTCGACTTCTGAGGGTTGTCGTTCGTAGGGGTGGGACAGATGGTTAACGAAAAAACATATTTCAAACATATTTTTCTTTTGCCTCAAAATAGGCCTCAGTTTCAGCAATAACCTCTTCATTCGAGCAAATTTTTTTACCGGTGGGCATTTTTTTGAGATCTGCGAACAGCAAGTAGTTGCTGGGAGCCAAATCTGGTGAATATGGTATATGCGTGAGCAATTCGAAGCCCATTTCATATAGGTCCAGTTCTTTTCTTAATCTATGTGAATGATCTAACATATTTCACTAGTTCAGACTTCCATTGTCTAATATGACATAAATTGATTTGCAATCGCCGAAAGAATCTTTAAAAAATTAAAAAGGTTAGCTGAAAAATAACAATTATATTTAAGCAAAAAAAACTGAAATTACAGTGAAATAAAACTCAAGCAACAACCAAAAAATTAAAAATTGAACTATTAACACGAGATGAAAAAAAATTATTAACAAGAAATGAAAATTAAAAAATTCCAAACCAAGTTACTTCACGACGTTTCGATTGTTGGTATCCACTATCGTATTCGGGTGATAACTGGACTTATTCCTCTGAGATGTGACTATTTATAGGTCATTCGAGTTTTCACCTAACCCCTCTTCCCTGTTTTCGCTTCATCGGTTTTAGCGGAAGCTGACCGTTTGGCGGGAGTTGGTCGTGTTCCGCTTGATTAGAGGTTTCCATATGTTGCGTATCTCCACGTTAACTTGGCTAAATGCGTTGTTGGATTTCATCTTGAGCCCACTTGATATTATGTTGATGAGTCCAAACATGTTCTGCTATTGGAGTAACAATTCTGTTGAAGGTCATTTTTGATGATGCCTAGTTCCTTTTAGAGACCTTCCTTTGACAAATTCTTCCGACTATGCCAGTTTTCATCGTGGCTTTGCGAAAACAATTTTTAAAAAGTAGAAAAAACTTTGAAATTGGAAATTGACAATTCACTTCAGTCGGTATAACACAAAGTACAGTGTCGATAAACGTCATACAAATAGTTTTATATAAACGCTCATCAATTATCGGGCTGATACAGCATCCGTCTAGAAAGGCGAATTAGAGTCCATTCAGGTCACACGTGTCCCACAACTCGCCTGAATTTCCATGAACACTGTAGCCTGGCGATCCATCGAGCGGCTGCTGTAGTAAAACGCACGTATCCGCTCATTGCACTGAACTGACAAGTTGCTTATTTACAAACAAGTGATAAGACCAGCTATGTTGTACACCTCTACGGAGACTTGAGACGATTCAGAATAAGGTGATCCGTATCTGCACGAATAGTGACAGATACATTTAGTTAGTTGATCTCTTAGATCTGGTTGAATTTGAGACGGTCACTTAACATATCAGGAGGCTGGCGAGGGACGTCACGGCGCTTAGAAGTTATCATAATCATCCCCGTAAACACGGGCTAATCTGTGATTCATTGGATATCTTCCATGAACGACGCGGATGCTATCGCACCTAGTTCACAGAAAAATTGGATAAGATAATGCAAGCCTCTTACCTGGCCTTTTCATTAACTTTTTCCAGGAGGTTCTGAACAATTCTGACATTTGAGTTGGAGGGGTTATATTTTTAGGAGTGATTAATTTTTAGGAAAGTGTTTGGCTTTCTACTACTCCATTTTGGAGTAGTAGAAAATTCTGGCATCAGTTTGCATAAATTAAAATGAGATAGGAATATCGAATTCCCAACGCAAGGAGAAATATCGCGTAAGCGTCGGTTGGAAGCGAGATGTCATATTATACGGAAGCTGAAGTGAATACGGACTCCAGCATATGAAAGAGTTGTATATTGTATATATTATAAATAGATTTCACCAGTTTTGTAACAGAATGAGAAATGAAGAGATTTTGATTACATTACATTACGACTTTGTCACGAATGAGTTAAATCTAATATCAATAATTTGATTCAATCCCAGCCATAGGAATTTTGTTTAAGTTGAAAGGGGTATATTTTTGAAAACGATTTATTTTTGGGAAAAGTTTTGGCTTTTTACTTCTTCATCATGAAAACACGTAACTTGCAGACACAAACTGGAAGAAAAAGCCCTCTTGAAACAATCACTTTTGAAACAACTACTTTATTATTTTGATACCAATTGCTTTTTTTCTTTCTTTGGAAGATCCCACATTTTAGTGCAGCCCATACTGGAATAACAAAGCCTTTGACCATCTTTTCAATGTACATAGAGGATTCCTTTGTGATTATTTAGTCCTCAGGAGAGTTGAGTGATTTTCAAAAAATGGTGGAAAACTTTCAAGGAAAAGAAAAAACAAGTTCAAACTAAACGCTTCTACAAAAATGTGTAGATCATGCATAGAAGTTACTTTCAGATACAAACTGGAACAGAAATTCCTCCTGAAATAATTGCTATCATGTGAACATTGAATTACAATATAAAATTTCACTTACATTCATTCTCAAGAGCTGACTTCGAAGTTTCGGAGTAAAGCATGAAGAATATTGTCCCTCATCAGCACCAATATGTATAACATTACAAGATAAAGTACTCAATTCATTCATAACATGACTTAATGTCACGAATGAGTTATATCTACACATATCATAGATGACAGTACATACTGACATTTATTGGCTTATTTGATTCAATCCCATCCATAGATATCTTGTTTAATTCGTAAGGGGTATATTTTTAGGAACGATTAGTTTTTAGGAAAAATATATGAGAAATATACACCTTTCAATTTAAGAAATTCACCTTTTTCCATTCAGTTTGTACTGCAAACATTCGATATGGAACTTAATTACATATTATTATCAGAAAAGCTAGATGACGTAAATTATGAAAGAGTATGTATATAAAATTTCAGTTACATAAAATACATATTTTGTCTTCAAAAGTTCAATGAGGTATTGGTAAAGATTTTGAAGATGAGTGTTTTCGACCTGAAACTTCTAGAAGAGTATCTTAAGGATGACAGATTTCATGTAACTTTACACTTTATATCAATTATTTTTCATATATTACATTGTGTAACCTGTCTGTGAATGATACCTATTTCAATTTCATAATGTATTCAATTCAATAATTTGTATTCAATGTTTTGAATAAAAACTGAACGTGAAAGATTATCTGTAATTCTATGTTCATGTGAAAATAGTTGTTTCAAGAGGTTTTTGATTCTTCCAGTTTGTAACTGTGAGAAATTTCTGCGCATGATCCATACATATTCCTAAAGAGTATATTTTGAAGTTGGTTGCTATTTGAAATTTTTACACATTTTCTGCATGGAGTTGGGGAAGTAGATAGCAAAAAAACTTTTTTCCAAAATAGAATGAATATTCTTTCATCCGAGGGACGCACCGCGCACAGCTGCGTTCACTTCTATCCTGTGGGATTTGGCATCAAAATTTCTTTTTTTCAAGCTCGCCAAGTGTCATTCAGGCCAAATTATTCATAAGTAACCTTATATCGATGAAGCACCGCTTATTCTAAGATTTATTTGTTGAACAGCAGATGGTTATAAATTGACTCGCCTGCTCATTTATGCTAATTCAAAAGTTATGCCTGAAAAAAATTGCCGACCCAACGTTTTTATATTCCCTAGGCTTCATAGTTTCAATTGGTATAATATTTATTCATTAAACAAATGAGTGAAATAAAAAAAGATTTTTGAATTTTCAATGAATCACAGTTTAATCAGGATTTTTTTGGTCAGCGATTTATTTATTTACCATATCGAATTTTACAAAAAAATACTTTTGCTGCTCCCTCCATCTTAAACTAATCATTAGTGTAGGTAATGGCTCATTTAGAATAAACTTGTATTGTAAACGAATGGTGGCCGCTTCCGTGAGAAATTAAAAAAAAAGATGAGATATGTAACATTTAGTCTGATAAATATTATCTTATTAATACATTCAATTGTCCAAATTCACTCTAAAATCGAAATAAATATCATATTTTCAATAAATTTACTGTTCAACAGTATGTGGGTTGGTAATGAATCTAGTTATATCTGTGAATCAACAACCATTTGTTATAATAATTATAAGCTGTCATCCAGTATCTCGTAAAAATTCAAATTCTCCACCAGATATCACCGAGCAAGCAAATATTGCAGTGAATAATTTTCTACCAGCAAAATCAAGAGAAAAATACGAATATAATTTCGAAAATTTTATGAGTTGGAGAGAGAAGAAAAACAACTTAATATTCCGAAAACGACCTTCCCCTTTATTATGAAGATTTAGCAAAAAGTTACCATCGTCATTATGGACAATTTACTCCATGCTGAGAAGTACCCTCAATATCAAGAAAAATAATGGTCATCAGCAAATATTACAAATTACATGCCTCTCTAAAACGCAAACCTGATGGTTATAAACCAAAGAAATCGTTGACGTTTACCTCTGAAAAATAAATCAATTCATTAAGAAAACTTCAGATGGCAAATATTTGTTTTTGAAGGTAACAACACAACTCCGTTTTTTCTTTCTAGTTTTTCATGAACTTTTTGTAGCACCTTTTGAAATACTAAGAGACAACAGAAAGGTTAAAACTGAATTAGTCAACCTCACCAGCCAAATTTCATTTGGCAGACGAAGCAAAGCCTACTTCCGTTAATTCTATGAAATATAACAGCCAGGCAAAAGGATTTAAAAATATTTTACAGATCAAAAAAATACCTGTTCGCAGGTATTATATTATTTAAAACTCTTCAAATTTATTTTTTCACTCACAATTATGTTTACTACTCATATCACAATCAGACACCACATTGGTAATCACCAGAATAGCTCAACGGTAAGGCGTGTCAGTTCTGGCTGACTGACTGAATGAGTTTATTATCCAAAGCCATAATCTCAAACAAATACATTGTACCATTCCTTTCTATGGTCAGTCGTAGAAAAGTATAGTACGCACCTCGAGGATAAGGCCAATTATGTCCACCCAGGAATTGTGGCACTCGACTTACACCTCGTACTTACAATTTTCCGTGCGTGGGTGATTGGCTTATCCTACTTGGTACATAATATTTCAATTAAATAGATGAGCAAAGATCGTTTCTGAGTCGGATTTTCCACTACTAGGTAGAAACAATTTTTGATTCAATAAGGATGATATACAGCATCAAAGGGAGTAATTTTGCAATTGGGATCGGAAGTGGTTGCCAAAGGTATGGGTATTTCACGTTTTCATTGTAAAAAAATTAAGCCATATAAATACAGGGTGTTTATTAAACATGCGGCAAAAATTTAAGGGACCATTCCTTGAATTATTCTAAGGATATTTTGTCCTTTGATGATTTTTTATAGGGCGCTTTGTTTCAAAGATACGGAGAGAAAAAGAATTTCGACAATAACAATTTATTAAAAAAAACTATATGTAATGTTTCTTAATCTACAAGAACTGTTGAAAATGACAACCCCCACTCAGATGCAAGAATTGAATCTGGAGTAGTATAAACAATGACTTGTTAGATTTTTTATTAGCTGTTAGGTGCGGTGTAGCACGCTATACTTTTATTTGGGCTACGTTAATACTGTACCTGAGAGGTAAACTGTCGTAACTACAAAATTCTCGATTTTGGGGTTATTGATGTAACTCCAATATCTAGGTCTATATTCTTGAGTGGATAGTTGTCGTATCTGTACAGCTAATGAATGGCGTCATAGTCAATGTGAATTTAATGTATCTGTCATGATATGATAAGAGGTAAACTCAAGTAACTTGAGTTACAACTGCTCTCCTGTAAAATTAGCAAAATGTCAGTTATGATAGTTTACCTCTGAGGTATAGAATAATTTAAAAATTACCAAAATTGTTACTGTTGAAATTGTTTTTCGCCCCATATCTTCAAAACAAAGCGCCCTATCAAAAATCATCAAAGGACAAAATATCCTTAGAATAGTCCCTTAATTTATTGCCGCATGTTTAATAAACATTATATATAATAGATGTAACAGAGAAAGCAATAAAAATTGTTATGCCTTTTTAAAATTCGTTTAATCTAATCGTTTTTTTTTATTTTCAACACTCGTGTTTGAAAAATGTTCAATCATCAAAATAACATATTGATAGTTTTGTCAATAAATTTTTCAATTTCAAATGATATATACAAAATTTTTATAATAAATTATGAAGCCATTCTGGATCACCCCAATTTGTACTGCCCTGGTACTTGTATACTTCGGTACAGTCCATCCTATTTAATAACACATAAGAAAATATTACACTCATTTTAATAGAGGGGCCATTCAAGGTAGTTTCCACTGTATAATTTGCTACATAAAAATTTTGCAATCCGTAGCAGACAAGAACCAAAGCTGAATACCTTGAAAACAAAAAAAAATTCAACCAAAACTTGATTTATCAACCCCTGAGTGAGTACTGGGAGCCACGTAAGCTGCATTCACATTCATTTTGCAGGGGTGATGTCCCCTTTTCCAGAAGAACGCCTTTTTCCATTTCATTCATTTCTAAATTATTCAAAGATGCGCTGGCTGCAGAATTCCTTTGGCGACAAATATAGGGGGTGTTGTTTGGAGACGGAGTATCTCGGCCCTGTTGGCATAAAAAAAATTGTTACATTCAACGAGTAGTTTAGTATACAACTCAAAGATGTATAAGTCTTGTCACCTTCGACATAATTTTCTATGCACATTAGAGTTCAGGACAGCCCAAAACTGTTTGAGAAAATGGTAATTCAGCTCAACCGATGTTACAAAAAATAAAAAGACTTCCATTCTGTGAACTATCCTTGCTTTTCATAATTGCTATCCATTTGCTCGATTTTCTGAACCAATTCTTGTTTCTCTGAATAGTGAACTGAGTTTTGGTCCGCCTATTGGAACAATTATATCAAGATAAAATAAAAAATCAATAAAGCTCTGAATCACTTGAGAAACTTGTTATTGCTAGATTGATTGGTTATCGATATTCTTGATCTTTGTTTAATGTAACTTACATACAGTGTCACACATAAAGTTCACGACATATGGAATTTTTTTTTATTTATTTTATTTATTTATTTATTTATTTATCGGTCAAGTACACTACAGAACTATTATAAAATCCCAAATGGTACATCAAGAAAGTTTCAATTGTTGAAACCAGTCAAGCATTAGGGTTCAGTTATGAACCCAACAAGTAAAATCCTTA
>WOGJ01246893.1:0-17534 GCA_015342185.1 Leptinotarsa juncta
AAGTAATTTTTCACAGAGAAGGTTTTTGGGCTATCAATTTTTCTGCAACTAGCAACTTGATGGCGCTGTAGAACAATTTTTTTAAAGCACTGTTATATAACGCTGCGCACGCCTAAGTTCGTTGACTCTGATTCTGTCAAAACATAGGAACAGCAGCGATACAGCAACATAGTACTAGTATCGTATAAGTTGAACATAAAAGTAGCCTTCAAAACGTTTTGCTTACTTCAACAAAACCTAAAGAAAATATGTTAAATAAACCTAAAGACAATATGTTGAAAAATGTGAGATGTGTTTCGTTTTCACGGCTCGCCGATGTAGATTTTTATGAACGCAAAATAAACGGTAAGTATTCTAATTATATTGATCTACTAGCATATGACTTTTTTACGCCTTTACTATTACATGCAGTATAACGATTTCATACTCAACTCCCAAGTATTGTTGAAATGTATTTTGTGTTTATTTTTTTTCTTCATAAAATACTTGTGGATAATAAGGATCGCGTGACCCCATTGCCCGCTGGTGATCACGATTTCCCGCAATGTGAAGGCATAATATAATTTTGTTATTCTGCTTTAAGATACCTAAAGTCAAAGTTAAAACTATCACAAAAGTTTATTGGCCAACTGACACTTGTGATAAAGCGTTGAAACTTATTGAATGGGTTTTCTATACGAAAAGTCGCTAAGGTTTTGAATGTTCCATTCTCGAGTCTACAGAAAAGATTCAATAAAAAAAATAACTTGGTCTCTTTAAGTGGCAGGAAAGATCACACCTTACGAAGTAGCATCCTTTTTGTGGTAGGCATTTATTAACGTTGCGTCTATTAGTAATGGAGAGTCGGGATTCAGAGGTATTTATCCGATGAATGCCGACGTATTTTGTGATAAAAATTTTCTACCAGCTTAATGTTCCTTTCAGAAACTGCTGCCATTCAAATCTTTTAGAAATCGGTTGCAGTTAATAGCCCAGGACCAGGTCAAGAAAGCTCTTCAGTACCTGGCACATCAATACAAGTTGATTCACTGCTACCACCGATGCCACCAAGAACTTTTAGCGCCGTTGGTTATTTAGCTCTAGGCCCATCAGCGAAAAGTGTTTCACCAGCAACTGGTTCAGCATATTCACCACTCCCGGGCACATCAAAACAATTTGCTTCAGCAGTCTCTAGTCTTGATATTGTGTCAAAATTAATTTAATTTCCAGAGAAGAACTATACCGACAATACTAGATAAAGTTGCCATAAGCAGGTAAAATTTCAACATCCACGCTAATGAAACAAAACTTTATAAAAAAACAAGATAAGTGAAACCGTCTGCCCAGCCAAGGATAAGGAAACAGAAAAAATATAAATAAGGGAAATGGTCAAGGAAAGAAAAGTAAAGTGCCGATGAAGGGAACCGAAAGAGTAAAAAAGAAAGGTTCTCCAGAAATCAAATGATACTTCAGACGTGGCTAGTGATGATTTGTGAAAAGGTGATGAGCTAGATGATGCTGACGACGCAGGGAATACGTGATCAATCTCCAACGAATTGCCACTGGTGCACTTCATGTGGTTTATGGGCTCAAGCAGATTATACGGAGTGACAGTCGGCCAAGGGTTATGTTTGTGATTTTTATGTTAGATTTTTTTGTGATCCTCAATGCCCACTAGGTGACCACAAATACCCTCACCTCCATGCAATGGGGATCAAAATAGTTTGATTTTTTTACTTTTATACTTCCAAAAGATGATTATTGAAGTGATGATTACTGCTTTCAAATCATAGCCAGGCGGTTGCAATGAAAATTTAGTTCAATTTCATTTATCCATTTCAGTTATTGCTTAAGTGATCCACAGTACTCCTTCCTACCTTGATCACTAACGAAAAATGTACAATTAAAATCTATCTGTTTTAATGTTTTTCTATATTGAAGCATGTTCACTTGTTCAGTTCACTCATTTTTAAATATCAAAAATGTGACAAAAACAAAATGTCCCGGGTCTAACAAAAAAGCCTTTGAAATTGGCTTTACTCAACAACGTAATTACATCAATACCATCATCAGTATCAATTTTGTAGAAAGATTTATCTTTTGCCTCAAAATAGACCTCATTTTCAGTAGCAACCTCTTCACTTGAGCGGAATTTCTTACTGGTAAGCATTTTTTTGGGATCTACCAGTAGTCGCTGGGAGCCAAAATACCGAGGCCATTATCTTTCCAGCCAAATATTGTGCTTTCGAGTGCTTTAGACGAGGTTCACCAGTTACTCTCCCCTGAAATCACGATCGTTTTAATTCCTGAGTGAAGTGATGAATTCTTGTTTCATGCATTGTTACATATTGACGCAAAAATTCTGGTTTGTTATGTTCAAATATGGCCATATATACTCATAATCAAGACGTCCTTATTTTTGGTCAACACTTTGGCCACCCACTTCGAACAGAGCTTTCTTATAGTCAAATGCCTATGCGTGTTCTTTTGGTGATATCATCACTATGTCAGCTAATTCACGCAACTCCACTTTTCAATCATTCAAAGCGATTTTGTGATTTTTTAAATGTTTTCTGGTGTTACTGTCTCATTTGGACCTTCACTTCGTTCCGCATCATCGGTGTCTCTACGACCACGTTAGAAGTCATCAAGCAACGTTTTCCCTCAGAAGTCGAATTTGTGCGAGCTAAGGATTAACGAGGTCTTACCTTTTAACCTGTTGGACAATAGCAAGTGAAAATCATTCAAACTGAGGCTTGAACCACCGACCATAACGACAATCAATTCGAATGAGTGAACAAAGCACCCACATCGAACCGCCTTGTTACCGATCTCTTCAAGTCATTACTTTGCTTGAACCGTAATGTTTACCATCAAGAAGTAGTGTAATATTTAAACGAAATTGTTTTTGATGCATTGATTTGAAAATAACAAAAGTTGTACAACTCTTAGCAAAATAATTCACAAACTTATGGCAATACCATCATGAAATTTCAACAACTTTCGTTTGAGGGTTAGTACTAACTGAAAAAACAGTGAATGCAATAAGACTAATGCCATATATGTGTCAAGCCCGAGATTTTCCAGCCCATGTAGTATTCCGACTAATTATGGTTTCCGTTTTTGGTATCACCTAAGAAAACCTATAAATTCAAAACCATCATGGCATATTGAAATTAACTAATCAAACTTATTGTAGTCCGAAACAAGTTTGAGATAATTCGATAGTTTTCATTATTATAATGCAAGAACACTGATTGATTGATGAATTAATTTAGTACTAGAAACCGTAACAGGTTCGAGACAAAAATAAGCGTTTCAATCGATCACGCAAATAGTGAATTATGTACCCTCAGAACGAACAACGATTAGATATGAATAAGGCTTGTCTTAATCTACCAGCACTCCTGAATAATTCCAAGGTTATTTGTTATTCATACATCGACATGTGCAACATATCGTTGAATCAAACGGATGACATTTATCATGTTCATTGTATTATAATTCATATATGATAAGAGTTGAAATAATAAAGTCACCATCCTAGCATAGTTGAGTCGTATGATATGGAACTATATGAGAGTTTTTTCGTATTCAAAATGGATTCAACAATATTTTTTTAATTGAAAAATTTGCGAATAAATATTCACGAAATCTTAATATGTGGAAAAATACTACTTAAAGTATTGAAGTTTGAAGTTTCTAATAGAAGACAGATTCAGATCTGATTGAGTTTCATGACAAATTGGAGAATCCTGGTATTTCACAATTCAATATGGAATATCGCAATTATTGATATAATGTATTCTTAATAAATAATGTTTATATGGGAGAGAATAAATTAGTAAGTGGATTTCTCATTAATCAGCTGTCGTTTCTATATGTACGATGGCCCTTTGAAGTTTAAAGTTGCGATAGTTATGGATTTTATTTATTGAAGTGCGGTTACTACATGGATAAGATAATACGAAGTGTGTACACCTATCGTCGTAGAGTAGGCATCGAGCTCAAATTTACATTAGCGTTTGATTCAATGAGTACAACTGAGTAGAACTGAGGATTTCTACTAACCAAACTATGATTTCCACTTCCGATTCAGACGTAATTTTGGAATATCTCTTTTTATCAGAAGCGATCTCTCATGTCAACGAGAGGTAATGCTGAAACCTCTAAACTTTGATGTTATGTGGTCCAAAATGATATCACAGATCACCAAATTCATATGTTGCGTTTTTCGACCTTCTAGCAATACACAACATAGAGAACTATCCTCATCACTTGCAAACACCAGTGACATTCTGTAAATCAATCATACCGGTGCCTAATTGTCTATATTCGATGAGTTCAACGTCCACAATATAGAATGACTCAAATTTTCAAATATCAACGACGAACAAAGTCACGAAGCTAGGCTTTTGCAAAAAGCCATTTCCGACCATTTCCGAAGTTTACCCAGCCTAGATGTTTGTTTCATCTCCAAAAATCTATCAAGTCCTTCTGAAGTCACGGAAGTTATTCTATCATCTAGAAATACATATATCACTTTTTCAATGAAACGACTTTCTAATGGCAAACTTTGGTTTAACAAAAATTGACAAGTGGAGCATGAATCCCAGTGCCGAAAACCGAAGTAGGTTTGTTAATGCTCGCAACAGAAATGAAAGCAAGAAATTTCACAATCAGAAATTTGGGGATACACTGCTTTCCACACTAGAATCCACAATGCCGGAAATTACTTTTCGACAGCGTCTATTAGTCAAGTGAATTTTGAAAGAGCTCAATATCAACAAGGAGTCTGTTTCTGGTGAAGTGCTCGTCATCATTCTCAAAAAGTGCGAAAGTGTACTCGCACCAGCATTTTGCAGACTTTTCAACATGTCTTACAAGAAATGGGTTTTTCCTTCTTGTTGGAAAATTGCACGCATTCAACTTATTCCCAAAAAAGGCAAGAAAACTTTCCTAAATGAATATAGACCAGTCGTTTTGCTACCAGTGATATAAAAAATTATAGAGAAAGCCGTAAACCATCATATCCTCACATATTTGAAAGGCTTCAACATCTTGAGCTATCATCAATATGGCATCAAAGATCAACAGACGACCTTCTATCGTATGTCACCCATATTTGGAATATCGCAATCGATAAGCATGGAGAGTCAAGAACTTTTGCGCTTGATATTTCTAAGGTTTTTGACCGGTTTATGCCACAAAAACTAAGGCATTGGTTTTCTCCAAAAAGATAAATGTTGCCGAACCAGATATAATAATGTCTGGCTAGACAATTTCGCTTTCTGCTACAAAAAGTTTGTTGGGGGTTGAAATAGATATCAATATGTCTTGGCACAATCATGTCGCTGGAATTGCAAAGGCTGCTTCTCAAAACCTTGGAACATTGTTCCAAACCAGAAAACTGTACACACCTCAGCAACTTTTCAAACTTCATAAAGCTCAGATCAGACCTTCTTTGGAGTATTGTTCTCATGTATGGAGCTTCGCCCCCAAACATACCCTGAAGCTGCTGGATTCCATTCAGAAAAAAACCATCCGCCTGATTGGAGACGTGAACATCACGTGCACGGTAAGTGTTCAAGTGACTTGGCACATTTGATTCCACCAAGAGCGGTACATATCAGAAATACGTAACGGACTGTGGCTACTCATCTTTCCGAGGTTTAAATCAGAACGGCGTTTACATGAAATAAACTTCCTAAGAACCTTTTTTCAAATGGATTTGATCTTCAACGATTCAAATCCAATGTGAATCACCAATTTTGTACAGAAGCGCCTTCAGAATTTTTTCTGTAGTGCTTGTGTTTTATCATTCTTCAATATAAAAAACGTTTTTCATCTGATCACCACAGATAATTGAATTGTTTCCATAAATCAAATTATGTCACTATAAAAAATCTTATTGTAACAATTACTCTGCTCAAGAGGTGTCAGTATTTCAATTTAGAAAACATTTTCCCTTTTCGTTGTTTTCCACTTCGCATAGTCACAGAAACGGTGGCATAGTGTTTCTGCCTGCTGAGTCCATTTTTACTGAATTTACAAGACGAAAACAAAACTGAATGATAACTTGAGTGATTCAACTTTCTAAATTCTGGAAATACTTTGAAAGTATATTATATACCCATTAGTATAACGCATATAGATCACAGAAAACGCGAAAAAACAATTCCTCAGTAACTTTTCGTGATAAAGTTGAGAACTTAACAGTGTTTAGATTGCAGTCGAATAGTTTGTGATCGAATTCAGTCAATTACAAATTATTATAATCGAACTAACTCAATGAGTAGTAAATATTATATTTATAACTTCTCATTGAAAAAATATGACATTAAGTTAACTAATCCTCAATTGTATTTATTGCGATACAATCACATGAAAGGCCCTTATTTATTTGCTGAAGGAACTCCAATTCCAGAGTGTTTCCTAGTTCTGTATCTGGGGTGAAGGTCGCTATTCATCTTTATAGCAAGCTATATGAAGAACAATCAATTCATCATACCTTTCGTGAAGTCACGAATTACCTTAGAATCCTTAGGATATATTCTTAGCATTATTCTGATGGATTCAACTTTTACTTCATACCCAATAAAACGAAAGTCATCTTCATTAGATCGATGGAAGAACTAGTGGTAGGAAATCATCATGAAAAATCAGAATTGAAATTCCTTTGTTTTTATACCACTGTTATTTGTAACTAAC
Organism: Leptinotarsa juncta; assembly: GCA_015342185.1. Lineage (NCBI taxonomy): Eukaryota > Metazoa > Arthropoda > Insecta > Coleoptera > Chrysomelidae > Leptinotarsa > Leptinotarsa juncta. The sequence continues at coordinate 6,691 of WOGJ01246893.1, forward strand.
ATAACTGCAGTTTCTTCCTAAAAAGGTATTTGTTTGAAAATGTAATTGTAGGACGAAACGGTAGTAACTTTAGTTACCAATAAAAATGTGATGGAAACATAGGAAGTTTCAATTCTCATTTTTCACGGTCATCTTCATTCCTATTATAGAAAAAAATGATGAGAACTTGCAACTTTTTTATAATAGAATTAACAGACATTCAATTTGTATGTAATTTTTATTGATCAATAATGTCTGGAAATTGAATGTTGATAAGAAAGCAGTATTTTGAGCATATTACGTCTCCCCTTTTGAAGACTAATATACTCTTCATTCCTTTAACATAATAGTGATAATTGTTAGAACGTATCAATTGGTATAGAAAATGAATTTTCTGAAAACTTGATTCTGCGGGTTAACAAATAAGACTAAAGATATTTATTCAGTTTCCTTTCCTGTCAGTAAAAAAATTCAAGCTTGGATTTAATAAAGAATTCATTATGTTTACACACATTAGAACTTGTGATGCACTGCCGACCCAACAGTGTCAAAACTTAATTGCCTTTCAAAAATCCACAAACTGGGAAAATCAATGCACCCCATCGTGTCAGATAATGGATAGCCACTTTGCTATTTGGTAGGTAGTAGCGAAAACTCCTTAAAGTTCTTACAATATTCAAAAAACATCGTTCTGCAAGAAGATTTTGATTTCCTTTGATGTAAGTTCTTCATTTTCTAGCATCCCAGTTAAAGAGACCTCACAATGTCTGAGGGAATTACTAGAGAAAAATCATTAATAATAAATGATAAATTTGTTTCTCTCACTCATTTTTTGTATGAAACTAAACTGTTTCCAGGTTGAAGGCTGCTTTTATGAACAACAGTACGGAACGGCTATGGGTAACCCTTTGTCGCCCTAGCTGGTAAACCTCTTCATGAGCACATTCGAAATGGAAACCAAAGAAAAATCTGAGTATTTTCCTAAGATACGGCTGACGTATGTGTATGATGTTTTTGTGCTATTCGATAACAACAAATTGAATACGAAGGACTTTGTTTCCTTCTTGAATAACATATTTCCATCAATAACATTCACTTATGAGTTAGAAAATGAGGGACAAATTCCAATTCTTGACGTTTTGGTAATAAGGAGACAAAGTGGTAGGCTAGAATACAATGTATTTGGGAAGGAAACAAGCACTGAATTTTCTAGTACATCGTCTTTTGACATTTCCTCTTACACATGAGAGGTTCCCGAAAGAAAAACGAAAAATACAGAAAATTGCAGTCAGTAACGGTTTCTTGAGGGGTATTGTAGATTATATTATAAGTAATAAAAAGTTAAGTCTAGGATTGAGCGAAATCTCGACCTCAAAAAAAACCGAAACCATGACAAATATATTTAAGTTCCATACCACCAATATATGAAGAACTTTAGAAATATTTTCAAGGAACTCGTTATGAAAGTGGTCTTTTAAACAAACAACTACAGAGCCTTCTAGGAAATCTAAAGGACAAAGTAGATCATTCGAAAAAGTCTGGAATTTACGAAATTAAATGTAACTGCGATGCAAAATATTTTGATCTATAAAAAATATATAAAGAACACTTTTAGGACACCTGAAATATGGAAGATTAGAAAAATTAGCAGTCGCCCATCAGATTTTGCAAAAAAATCATTCCATATACTTTAGTTCATTAAGATAAGTTAGACAAGTTAACAAGAACAGGCATTCAGATGCCTATGAGAGTGTAGAAATAAGTAAACATTTTATGAATATTGATAGTGGACCAATACCACTATATAGCTCGTTGAAATAATTTTTTATAATCAGATTCACCTGTCTGTTAGATAAGGCAATATTGTAAAATTCATTTAAGAATGTTGTATAGGGAAACATGTGAAATTAATTTGAGACATTCAAGATGCAGGTATCTAGTAGAGGTATCTATGATATGAATGAGAACAATACTGATCTAATTTAGTTTATTCTTCTACTTGAAGGTGATCACTTGGTAATTGAAACACGTGTCGAGGTGTTAAAAATAACAGTTTGGTGTTGGGATTAAACTCCAGTAATATTCAATAATATATTTATCTACACCAAAACTGTGGAAAGAGGCGACATATAAACATATAATTAGTTTAATGATCCAGATATTGCGTAACAAAACATTATCTCCATCAATTCACAATATGAAAAACTGTATACTAGTACTTCAACTAATAAATTTTTACTCGTATGATAGCTTTGGAGGTTGACAAAAAGCCACGCATATTTTCAAAATATTAGAGAAGTTTGATTCTCTTTTTCCAAACACCCAATAACATTTTTTTCAGAAAAATATTCTTCAATATTTCATTAGATGTTGATGTCTTCTAGACACGGGCATATATTAAATGATTCAGACTTTTAATTACCCACAAATTTCGATGACGTAACTAAATTCAAATGTCTCACCGGAAGCACCGGAACACGTATTCATTAATGCATGAATGTCAGAAGATGACCCTAATTTGTGAATATTCATTGAAAGTGAAACTAATGAGAGAATTGACAATCGCGAATAATTTCTTTTTTTGTGTACGTGCCTAATTTCAATATAAATTTTGCTACTTGCCATATGATGACAATTTAAAATTTAGCATGTCACAGCATAAATACTTGTTACGAAACCAATATTTTCAGTCATCAGATACTAATCCAGAATGTATAAACCTCTGAAGAAGCTAGCAACTCGCGACAGCGAAAAGTCAGGAAGAAATTCCAAAAATCCACGGCCTTCGAACCCGAAAAATAGTAACACTAATGTCTTAGTTGATGATTTTGGTATTCGATGAAAATTCTTTTGAATTTTCATAAAATTTCTGGATTAGCTTCGTCCTCATTTTGAGATAAAACAAAACCACTGTTTTCGACGCGAGGTAGTTTTCAACACCAAAGGAAGTGATTTTCTCTCCTTGTTCTTTTTTTAAAAATTACTTTTGCAAAAAATAAGTTATTTGGACGAAATTTGTTACCTGTTTTTTTTTTTGACGTGGGAAATCATAATTTCGTATCTATTTCCATCTTACATCTAGAGGGCACTGCGTAAACTATCAATATTTATTTCAAATTTCCCTAACTTTTTTGACAGTAAAATTTTAGTACTTTTCATGAAAAAAAACAAATTCATACAGCTTTTCCAAGTAAAAGATAGACTCATTTACAATTTTCCATATCGATGCATATTATTCAACACCTAGGGCGATAAGTAAAGAGAACATTACAGAAACCAAGTATGTGGTGAATCAGAATAAAAAACTATTTCTTATAAAATGTTTTATCGAAAAATCATTCGTTTTCAATACACAAATATCTGAAATTGCAAAAACCGAATGATTTTTCGATAAACATTTTATATGGAAAAGTTGTTTATTTTGACAAAATCCACCATATACTTAGTTTTTGTAATGTTCTCAGCAACTGTTAGAAAATATGGGAAAACGAAAAACCGAAGTATACGCAAAGAACTCAAGAGCAAGAGCTAGTAATGAAATGAATTTTCATATAAACTTTCAAATCGAGAAAAATCTTTTCAAGGCACAATTTCTCAGATTCGATACTCACTCTTGAATTCCAACCCTTCTGGTGGACAAGGTCCTTTATTGAGCATGCACGCTGTATAGTAGTTGACCATCCTGCGGTTGTTCAGGATCATCTCGATATCGATGTGGTCGTACTTAGTAGCATAGTACTCTGCAGGAACTGTCACTACTAACCCAAACAAACCGGCGACATAAACAGGAACTAACGGCACCATCTCAGTACCCGCGGTACGGCACGGTATGCTTGCACGGTCAGTGAATGGGTATAAACTAAGTCGCAGAACCATTCAAAGATCGAGGACAAAGAAGTGGAGGAACAACTGGCTCTCCGATATTTTACATTATTATCCAAAATTTGGCACCCCGGATATTTGTATAATCTTATTTTTCTGTCTTTTCGTGTTACGATTTTTTCCATCAGGTAATATTCGACGTATCATGTATTATATGAGAAGAATTGGATCCAGAGTTGCATTGAACTAAATGTTCTTTCGGATGAAATATTTCCGATTTGTTCATGGACTATATTTTGAAACAAACGAAAAATCAATTCGCAATTGAGAAAAACGAATATCAAAAAACATATTTGAAATAAAATGAATGTTAAAAAAAAGTTCAACAAGTTTTTTCAAAAAGTGTAGCGGCAAACTAAATCGCAGAATTTTTCACAGATTAAGGACGAAGAAATGGAACAACTGGCATTTCGGGTTTTCAAGTTATTGTCGAATATTTGGTAACCGGAATATTTGTGTGGATTAACTTTTTTGACATTTCATATTGATATTTTTTCAATCGAATAATATTTGATATTACTACTAATTCATTGGAGGAATTCAATCCACAACTGCAGGAAAGAAATTTTTTCTCGATTCAATTGTCGTCTATCTGTTTTTCTGTTTGACATTGTATATTTTTAACAAACAAAAAATCGAATCGAAATTTGAAAAACTGATCATCCAAAAGTATATCTGAAATAAATGGGTGTTATTTTCTAAAAAAAGTCTACAAAAAGTGTAACTACGTGTAAATGGTGTAAAGGAGAAAAAACACGGTACACAGGATATTTTTATCAATTAACTTATTTTAATTTTGGTGCTACGATTTTATTTCTATTTAATATTGTTTCATTCAATTTTTTATTTGTTAAATTGATATATAAGTTCTCTCAAAAATATCATATATACAAATGAGATATTGAAAAATTTCGTACATTTTTTTCCTACACTATTCTTCAGAAAACTCATTTGAAATTTTTCACTTACCATTGTAGTAAAATATCATTTTTCATTTTTACAAGTTTTTAAAATTACTGATGAGAAAAAGCAAAGATTGTAAAAAAGTGAAAAATTTCTAAATCTCAAATTTTCAGAAATTATTGGACACATCTTCTTTGAAACCCAATTGTACTCCTATAGTACAGGAAAATCCAAAAATACCAAGTTGACTACATAAAAATGATCTGAAAACGTCAGAATTTCCTTTAAAATCGATTTCGCTCCTATTGGCAACTTTTACAGAATTGTAGAAAATCTTCTTCCACATTTCCAATCATTCAGGATATTATCCAAATACTCGAATACAATATAATAAATTTTTTGCTGACAATTCAGAATAGGAAGGAAATTGTGATTGATTATTTGAAAGTCGAAATACGAGAATATTATGAGTATTCACCATTTAGAAATGAAAATCTGACCCCGTTATCAGAATGAATTTGCCAATATTTATCAGATCTCGCCAAATTCATTTTCCAATGTTCTCGATAGATAGCGAAGAAAAATTGAAAAATGAAAAATTAAAAAAGTGTATATTGAATTTTGAAACATGCGATGTGCTTCAAGATTTTCTATAACAGCAGTTTGTTGTTATATTACCACTTAATAGGTGGTTGTTGTATTTTTATGTTGAAGAGATTGCTGGAATTTTCGCTCTAAGACCATCTTTTGTTTTATTGAATCTAAATATGCGTTCTATACCAGAACATTTTCGAAAGAAAAATAATATTGTTCATACAAGTGACGGAATGTTTGAAGAATGCATAACGACTCACGACTTCCTGAGATCGGAAATTATCAGGAGAAAACAGAAAATTTTATGATATCTTATGATTATCATATTTGCTAGGGTTCCTATTATTATTTTTTAATTTTTCCGCAAAAAATACATCAAAATCACATAACAATGTCCAATTATATCTATTCTTGACGGTGCTGTTGATTTGAAAAAATAATGAGTCAATTAAAAGTTGCACAGTCATTAAAGTTATGTTTTAATTAAAGAAACTGCCACAAACGAAAATTGAATTAATTATAATGAATGTGAAGCATGCGATGAATAATTTTGAAGACTAATTACAAATCTCATAATTGGTTGAAGTTTTGTTGAATGCAAAAGTTTATCAAAGGTTACGTGTGTTTTGATCAGCTGTACAAAAACAAAGGTCTAGGAAGATTGTATTTACACGATGTGATAAAGACTACCAAAGAAAACAGTGAAATATTTTGATTTTGGAATGTAAAGTCACGTGAAATAATGATAGCTGTTCTGAAATATCGAACAATAGAAAATATGATATAACTAAATTTAGGTTAAAGAAACATTTCGGATTATAAATGAGTGAAAAACCGTAGCCTCTATGGTGAAATGAAAAGTCTTATTTTAAAACCACATTTAATGACGTGAAGTTATGAGAGAATGAAAATGACTTTGATCTCTGTATCTGTTTTTAATCGATCTTTTTTGGGTATTTTTACCTTCCACAATCTGAAGAATATGAAAATTATTATGGAGAACTTTATACAAATGTAGAAAGGACAAACTTTTTAGTTTACCCCGATCAGTTACCTACTGCATAAAAATAAAAGTATTTTTCACAATGAAATATGTTCTATCAATATATAATTTGTCGTATTTAACAATTACGCCTGTCAAAAAAATGCCAAGAAATAATACAATACTTTTCTTAACGTTTCGGAGGCCATAATCTGCCTCCGTCTTCAGAAATGGATAAAAAATTCAAAGATATTTGTAGTTATTCCTTTCTTGATTATTTATTTCTCAACTTCTTCGAGAGATATCACAGGAGTTTTGAAATGTGGAATTATGTCAATGTTGTTGATTGACAACTGAAACATTCAATGTAATACAAGGTGCTCTCCGATATCAGTCTGTTGCCATTTCGTCACTATCCAAATTTTTTTCAAGATGTGTAGCCAAGTATGGTATATTTCTAAGGAGCTGTTCGAAATACAATTTTCTTCGTATATGAGAATATACGCTGATTCTTATATCTTGCGTCTCTTAGAGTGAGACTCATTGGTATAATCATTCTTGTCTTGTTTCATTCAACTCGATGTTTACTATGTGATTTGAAACTGTGTTCTGACAATTTAGATCCTGTCAATTGTCTATTTTATATGTAATCTCGATGTTTATTCTCACTCACTTTTACCACCACCAATAACACTTTTACCACAAGAACAAGGTATCTCCTAAATGCAATTTTTTATTTTTTCTTCCGTGTTGTTATGTTTTGTATCTCAGTGTATTTTTTGTTTCGAAAGTATTTATAACATTACACTTATTTCCAATTCATCATTTTTATCAGATAGTACTGGAATATAAGGTTGTGAAAGGTATCGGTTGATGTTGAGTCAGTAATTGGTGAGGTGGATGTTGTTAAATTTGTGAAGCTGTTTGTATGGTCGTTTGGTTTTTAATCGACTCTTCATTTTCTATTCCATTCATTGTTGAGTTTATGAATGAATCTGGATAAGCATAATCTTTCAGAACAGATTTAATTAATGATATTTCTTTATTGAGAGTTTCAGTTGAGTTACATATCGTTTTTGCTCTGTTGTAAAGACAATTTATTATACCATTTTTAACACTCGCATGATGATTCAATGTGTAGTGAAGATATCTATGTATGTGTTTTTTTCCGATAAACATTTTTATCAAATTGATCTGATGATCTCTCCATTTTTACATCAAGGAAAGGGAGTCAAACATCTTATTCAGTATCTATTATGAACTTTATTGCCGGCACCCGCTCGTTGATATAATTCAAGAAAATATTCAATTCATCATGGTTTCTATTCCAAACAACAAAGATATCGTCAACGTATCTCCACCATACATTTCACATTGTGGAAGGTGAAAATACCCAAAAAATATCGATAAAAAACTGATTTTCACCCACAAAAATGACTTTCGTTGAATCATTATATCATTACACTAACTTTACAACAAGCAGTATCACTGATGAAACGTAAAACTAAAACCTCTGGCATAAAATAAATCCACAACAAGCACATTTCCCAAACAACAGAAATGCAATACTCTTTTCAACTTTCCACCATCTCGTCTTTAGGTTAAAAATTGTTTTTCTCGCGTGTAAATTGTTAACAAGTTAAATTATCAAGTGGGTAGCAGGTCAAATCTATACTTATGAATGCGAAAGACACTAATTTACCACTCACAAACTCAGTTTTGTTTCTTCCTGATGAGACTAAGTTCGCAGGTATCGAGTATCTGTATAATCTAAGAAAAAGAGATAATGGATTATCGTCGCGGATTCCAGAGGGTTGCAGTTTGACCAGAGCAACGTCCTTCAATCGTCATAATGTTGGTTTGTTCTTCGATAATTTAGAAAATGTAATAGCAAGATACGTTTCCTTTCTAAATGACACCAGAATATTCAATTAAGACAAAACAAATACTATGAAGGTGCAAAAATATCCCAGAGTTTCAACAGCCAAAGTGCAGAGACACGTTTCTGAAGTTGCCAGCGACAAACGCGAAACGTTAACGTTTATATTGTCAACGCGCTTTGGATAATGCCTTGCTAACAGTAATTATATTTTCTAGAGTTCATTTCAAACAGAAAATGGTTGCGGATGCTCCAATTGGGACCTTAGATCTAGCTACACCCTCCGGTTGGATGAACTCTGAATCATGCAGCATTTCGTCAGTCATTCAAGCAGCAGCGATGACAATCCTAGTCTGAATATATGAGATAACCACGAGTCGCTCATTTACATAGAGGCCTTGAATCCGGCAGAAGAAATTGGTGACAGTTTCAACGGTTCCGCCGCATTCAACAGGAAAACTGCAGCCATTGGATGTCGGAATTTTTGGGCCATTCCAAACTGTTTATAACAAAGCTGTAGATAGTTGGATGTTGCGAAACCCAGGCAAATATATGAAGTGGCAGACGTGTCAGGGAAGTCCATATGAAAGCTATGATACCCGGCAATTTCATTTGCTCAGCTTTCCAGGCTACTGAAATATTCCCCTTCGACAGAAATGTTTTAGTGATCTACATTTTGCTCCTAGTGAAGTTACAGATAGACAAGTTGATATAGAAAATAATCAAAACGAGATTAATATACCTATTCAAGACAATGAATCAAGAACCCCATCACCATCAATATTAGAGCTGTCTTGTCCTGGTTCTCCTCAACTTGTTCAACTTATAGCACCTGCTCCTCCAGATACTCGCAGCGATGGAACAACAATCTTATTTTTCGGAACTGGCACAACAACAAAAGCCATCAATAGTGTAGTCGAATTATTCAATGATTAAAAGTATGTTACTATCCAATAATGATGTAGACATTTTAAAATATTTCAAACTGATTACATTTCAAAAAAATGGGAGAGGTTACACGCCCAAGAAAGCTGCGATATTTACGAATACACATAAGACTGACTTTTTAAATAATGCTCCCGATGAAGTTTATTTAATGGCCAAGGTTGTTGTTGTATTTGGTATTGAAGGATCTTGTCGAATTTGTGAAATAAGCCAGGTAACATTAGATAATTTTGAAGATAAGGGAACGATATTAATTGTGAAAATCAAGCAAACAAAGAATGATGTAAACAAGAGATTTGTAGTTAATGTGCATTTTACCGAATGCACATAGCCCTTTGTCCAGCAGCAGCAGAGGATCGTCGCCTGTTTTATGCATATCGCAATGGTAAATGTACCAATCAGGTTGTGGGTAGCAATCAGTTTTATAAGGTACCTGAAGCAGCGGCTAATTTTCTTCAAATTGAAAATGCCAATTCATATACAGGTCATCTATTTCGAAGATCGTCTGCTACACTTTTAGTTGAATCTGGGAAGACTTGATGACATTAAAGAAACATGGCGGTTGGAAGTCATCAACGGTCGCTGAAGGGTATGTTGATGAATCGGTAGCACTCAGGATAGAAATAGCTACTGATGTGTTTAGAACGTTTGGCAGTGCTGAAATAACGCCCACACCCGATTTGTGACATATTATTAATGACATATCATTAATGACATATCATATAAGCGAAAAAAGTACTAACTTTTTTTGCCGGAGAAAAAAGTAATTTCATGAAAAGTGACATTTTGTTACCTGTCATCAGAGATAAAGTGTCATACTTTTTTCCCGTCACAGAAAAAAATAACAAATAATTTTCACATGCCAATCGTGCTAAATATTGCGGTTGCCTTACATGACATTAAGATGATTTTACCAAAAACGAAGTGTTCTGGTAACCCAAAGAGAAAACATTTGTATGTATGTAAACCTTTGACCCAGATTTTTCTCAAATTGATTAATGATAATTGTATGTGTGTTCTTGAGTTATTACAGTTGAAAAAACGATTTTATGTTTGTTGATTGTTAATATTGAAAGCTATCTTTATTTTCATCAAAATGTGATTGATATTTTCTTATAGGACTTGTAGTGCAAAAAGAAAAACGTACTTATATGTTATGTTTGCAATTATTTTTTCTTAAGCAAATTTATGTTACTTTCATGTTTCTTTTCGAATTTAATCACATATGACTGTTAAAAGAACGGGTTCATATTTGGTAATTTTAGGTCTAGGAAAACTATTTTTATGTTCATTAAAAAGTGATTGCTAATTTTTAATAATATTATTTTGACATAAAAAACTGTTTTATAGTACAAATTAAAATATTATAATATGTTAATTGAATTTTTTTTATATTTTCTTGCAATTGGTGCCCCAATCGACTCACTGTCATTGCATTGATCCACAGTGGATCATTTTCATTTTTATTAAATTACATTACAAGCTTTATATTAGCTTCACCTATATGTATGTATGTATGTTTGTTTGTAACTCTTCTTTTCATTCCATATCAGAATCTGTATTTGACAGAATTATTGACATTATTGTTTGATCTATTCGCGGGCAGATGGCGCTGTACGCAACCTCCTTGATATAATTCGAACTGCCTTATTTGTAACCCTCCTTTGCGCGCCTGCTGCC
>WOGJ01246926.1:0-11524 GCA_015342185.1 Leptinotarsa juncta
GAAAGTGATGGAAGGACTTACGTTGTTGATGTGCTTCAGGAAAGTGTCTAGTTCTAGTTCTGCATTTTGTTTGTTGCTTGTATGTTATTTCTTTGTAATTTCAATTTTTGTTTAATGAAATTGTTATTGTCGGTTAATCTTTTTAATTTAATATTTTTTTCAGGGATTTCAAATAAATTCATATTATAGTAGAGAATGGAAGTCCAAACTGATAAAATAAATGAAGAGGGGTTCCACGAAGGGATGAATCATTTAATGTAGATAAAATACAAAATACATATGACAAATCACTGCATACACTACATATGGGTGTGTGCAATCAAACAATACTCAAAAAACAATAATTTCAAATTAAAGTAGTGAGTTCAACAGGTTAAAAATACAAAATAGCACTACAAGCGTTCAACAATCGAGTGAGCGGATAACTGTCATACTGATAATAATACAAATCTGTATACTGGGGGTATAGGATATTCATTATATTTACTAAAGTACATTCGGTATTCTCTGAGAGTCAAAGAATTTCAAGAATGCAAACATGCCGGTACATCAAAGAAAGCAACATAGTCGTCTCAAGCTGGCAATACTGCAATTCATCCATAAAGTCACTAAGTTACTAATGTCAAGGAGACATTAAAAAAGTTACTTGCGACAAAGAACTTCAAAAGAGGCGGCCGACGATGTTTATCCTATTGCGTTAAAATCGTATTAATAGGCGTCTGACAGGAGGTGTTAATATAAAATTTCCAATGATATATGTATGATGCGAAAATAATTGAAATATTGTAGAATTTGATATTGTTTAAATATTACATTTTGAGAACAACAATGTATATTTGAAATAGTTTTTTATTTAGGATTGTTACCTTATACAATCCCCTAAAAGGCTAAGACTAAGCCTAAGACTTACCTAAGGGTAAGTTTTTGCCTTCAAACTCCCAATAGAAAATAATTTTTTTTTCGTATGAAAAAAACTAAGTCGGTTCTATTAATGTGTATCTGTACGTATCTGTTGTCCGTATAATTCAAAGGAATATCTATTTACAACGCCTTAAAAAAATAGTGTTTTTTCAATCCCGTTCAACTGAATACTTATTTGTTGATTACTCGGTTATTTCTCAGTGTCCAACATACTGAACTTTGAAACTGTGTTTTATCATAGAAGATATAAATATGCTCACTGCAAAAAATTAGGAGTAACTGAAAGTTTTTACCAAACCATTTTACCAAAATTCAGTTAACGATCAAAAATGCAATAGTAAAACTAAATAACGAAAAATAATTAGTAATATATCAAAATAAGTGAGTTATAGATGAAAATGATACTACAAGGTATCAAGATCCTCATGAAGAAACAAGAGACATAGCAAAATCAATCAAAAATTAGGTACTTTATTATTGATGGAAACATCAACATCAATGAATGAAAGAATACAATTTGAGTGAAGATAAAACGACAATACTATTCTCCAAAATACAATGAGACAAAAGTAATAAATTAGGCAGCAATAAGAGCCGGTATTAAATAATAATAATATCATTCATTAATGAAAAGAGAGAAATGAATGTTGCTGCTAGTTGGTGATGAATGAAAATTCTTCACCAACTAGTAACAGTAATTGGATTTTTCGTTCGAAATGGTTATATAATGGTTATTATTGCCTCATTTCGCTATGATAAAAGCGGTATAATTTCAGTGTTCTTCCTCGAATGCTGAAATCAAAATAACTCAAGATAACTATAAAATACTGCAGTTTTTAAACTTTGAATCTCTTGATATTTTTCAACTGTATTTGAATTGGTTATAAATTATTCTTTTTATAATCTTTCGAAAAGTGTAAAATAATGGTTATTGATCTCAAACAATTTTGAGTTTCTGAAAGATTATTTTTTATTAGTGACATAAAACTTCAAAAGTTAACCTATATATGACAAATTATATACAATTTAGAATCAAATGTTTATGATATAAACAGACTATACGAACTCATGGCGATATTTCGATTGTATTTCGACGTTTTGGTCATTAAAACCTGTATTCCAACTGAATCATCACTTACCATTCTTTCTCTGTTATCTAATATTGTCAATTCGTGATTGATCTGATTTGGAATTATGTATTCATCGTTCGTGAGAAATTCCTTCAACAGTCCTGCATATTTTTAGGCAAGTTGTAATGTTTACTGTCCAAATGCAGCTGACACTCACAGGTCCTACCACCTGCGACCAAATTTACATTTTTATGTTTCATTTGAACTATTGCATTATTTATGAAGCAAAAAGAGTTGTGTAACGAACGAAAAATGTAGTGCTGGTTCAAAAAATAATAAATGAAGAGACCTTGAAAATGTTTCAATATACTTGAAAGAAACGTTATAAGAAACTTCCCTGGTAGAGAAGTCATCTTTGAAGATTCTTTTTATTGTTCAGCTGCAGGAATTGAAAATATTGATCCATTCTAGGAGCTAACTTCAATTTTGTCTTAGTGTGATGTAGGGTTGGGAATGAGGGATTTTTCAATTTACGGACCCATCAAGGTGAATGCTGAATAAGATTTAAGAAGATTCAATCTTGAGATTAGATAATATCTATGGTTTGTTGACCTTTCATTCAATCACATTCATCTGCCACTAGGTTAGGTTAGGTTGAGCCCAAAGGGAGTGGGTCTATTCGACCCTCCACCGCAACCCACAAGGGTTTATTGTGGCTCACATCTATTCACACTCGACCAATTAATTTGTAAGATGAGTGATATTTCAGGTCAGATGGTAAGAGTACGGCTCTGCCGAATTCTAAAAACCTAATTCGGCCCCCAGCGGGGCAGGCACAAAGTATGTGCTCATCATTTTTCAAACAGAGGCGACACATACTGTCTTTCGACAGTCCAAGTCACTGCATATAAAGATTCAAATGACAGTGACCTGTAAGAAAGCCTGTTAGACATAGTAGTTCATCCCTACTTCAGCTCAACAACTGTTTGGTATCAAGCTTCGAAGGGTGAGGTAAACGCCTTGAAGTGAGCCAATCCTGGAAAATTCTGCCAAAAGTCCATAAATCTTGTTGCTATCCAGGTGTTCAATGTTTGCTTGACAAAACCTAACACGAGACCAATGACAGGTCCGATGAAGCTGCTTGCAGTACCTTCCTTTGCAAGGGGGTCAGCAGACTCATTGCCTTTCAGACCAGTATGGCCAGGAATCCAGACCAGAGACAATCTGTTGAGTCTTCCTATCGAGGAGAGTCGCTTTTAGAAATTTGCTACCGGTTTAGACGTTGCTCGGTAGGATCCAAGAGCTTGACTGTCCGAGAATATTTTTGTTGACTCGTGTATGAGGTTGGATTCTTCCAATCTTTCCTCACACAATTCATTAGCGTAAATTTTCGCTTGAAATACAGTCGCGTAGGTTCCTAGACAGGTTGATATACCTGTACTGAGTCTGCGACTGAATACCCCTGCACCAGAACCGGAAGGTATTTTTGATCCATCTGTGAACCAACAACTATCTGCTTTCAATATTTCCTTCTCCCGAAGGATGCAATCCTCTCTAGAGAGGGAACAGTACTTTATAAGGCAGTTCGTAGTTGACAGTTGGAAGCCTACAGTAGGAGGTCTTTTTCAGAATGCTCTGACTTCCAGTGTCAACCAACAGTCTGTTGCACTCTGCGTTGAATTGATTTGCGCAAGTGGCAATGTGCACAAGTCCATATGCAGTCCATCTAGCTTATCTCTCTAGAAAAATGTGTGGAGTAGGTAGATCTAGAAGGATCTCCATGGCCGCTGATGGCCAGACAAGCCAGAGAGCTTCGCTTGGACCGCCACTAGGAATTGCACGTTGAAATTTGAGATTTCAGTATTTCTCACCGCACACAAGTCCTGGCTTTTGGAGTTGGCGTTTGTATGTGAATGGTAGCTGACAGACGAAACAATCTTCTATTTCAACCAAAAAAAGTCCCAAAAATAGATCTTTATTGAATGTCACTTGATATTTTCTTTTGCTGGCTGTCCCACTTTTTGATCTGCATCCATTCTACAAAAGTTCAAAGCCTCTGGCATAAAAGAGGTACCAAATGCAAAATTGAAAGCAATATTTGATAATTCATGGTATATATATGGTATATATGGTATATTAAAACTAATTTTACAAAAACCCTACAAATGTTTCATTAACTTTGCATATAGTGGTCCTAATTAATATCTGAATTCATAAAAGCTGTGCAAGAATAAATTAATGTATGTAGCCATTACTACATGGCAGGAGATCATCATGAAGAATGAGAAATGAAACGGTCCTTAACTTATCCGAGTACTTGAATTTTATCTACCTGTGACAATGTGGATACGCTACTCTGAAAAAGTCGGTTTGGTCATTTAGTAGGTTTCATTCAGTAGGTTACATTTCCAAGGATTCCAAATAATAGAGTTTCCAATCCTTGCTTGCATAGTGCAAAATTGTTTGGATTCGGGAACTTGTGATTGCATTTCACGAAACCGTTTGAAAACGTCGAATCATTTTTACCTAGTCTGAAGGACCTTTCATGTCATGTTTATAAGCTTAAGTGTTCGGAGAGTAATAGTGTTTATGTGAGATAATGTGGCCGAAATTTCTCAAACGGTTTGCTGAACATGAAAGGTCCTTCAGACTAGGTAAAATGATTGGACGTTTTCAAATCATTCCTTAGGATTCAACCACAAGTTCCCAAATCTAAACGATACGGAAATTTTGCACTCTTCAAGGAAGTATTGCAAACTCAATTATTTGGAATCCTTGGAAATTCATAAGCATAAGCTTTCCCAAATTGTCACAGAGAAACAAAATTGAGGTACTAAGTTGAGTTAAGGACCTTCTATGATTACCTACAGTAGTGTATAGATATATAAAGGTTAACATTATGGGGGCAACAGTTGATTAACGGAAAAATTGATTTTAAACAGAGATTTTAAATTCATTTTAGTTTATTGTATTCGTTTAGAAATGTCCTTATGAGAGGAAAGTGCAATAACGATAGTTACAAATGAAAATGGTATAAAAACATAGGAAGTTTTGTTTCTCATTCTTTATGCCGTGGAAGAATATCGTTTTAACTTTTTCAGTTTTCACGTATAACAACAAAACTACCGATATAAGACTGAAACTCAATCGTTGTAAACTGTTCATTGAGATTCTAACGACATGGACAGTTGTTACTTGAAAAGATGATCCCAATCCGCCGCTGATCAAACAAAATTCCTATTATACTAAATATGTTTTTTTGTTTTCTGTACTAAGAAAAATAAAATTAAATTTCATATTAATTTCTTCCTTGGTAGCACTCTCATAAAATTCAAAAAAAATTGTTTTCAGACCTGAACAAAATGCTGAAATGGACCGTAATGGCCAGACGCGACTCCACGTGCAAACCCGAAGATTCCCGCCCTCTGCCGTCCGAATACCCAACTCCTTCGAGGACGTCCACACCGCGAACGAAATCGAAGCGTCGGCGATCCAGCACGTCGCGACGCTCGAGCATCCACAAGCGCAACAGTTTGGACGCCTTGGAAGCTGACAAGGAGAATCAATTCACGTCTACTCCCATTAAATCGGATAACTTCTTGCCGTTCGAAGCATTGCGGGACGTGAGCAATTTGACACCTACACTGAAAGAGAAAAGTCGGGACCCAGTAAGTATGCGTGAGAAAAGTAAAAGTTGGCCCGAGTGAAAAACTGATATTTTTTTTCGAAGTGTTTGATTATGGTAGTTGTGTTTGGATTTCTTTTAATTTCTGAAGTCTTCCATTTTAACAATCACAAATACATATACTACTACCTTGTTAATTTTTTTATTTCACACTATGTTTTCATTTTTTTAATTCGTTCTACTTGTGACTCGTTCAAGAAGTTAAAAGGTAAAATGTCAATTTTCACATTTTTTTTGTGCAAATAAAAAAGTAGTATGCCAAATTCTTTCTACACCACAAAAAGATCAATTTATTGTTTTTCAATTTCTTTTAGGAACTTACAGGTCAGGATTTGGCCTGTTTGTTTTTGTTTGTCATCTTTCATTTTGACATTCTCTACTCCAATTATTCATGGATATTCAAACCTTTTCTCCGGTTCCATCATTTTCTTCGTATTATAAATGAATTTTCATTTCGTCACCCTTATGTTTTTCCATTATATTCTTTTTATATTTCTTTGTGGCGATTATATTGGTCAATTTGTTTTTCAATTTCTCTCAAGAATTTACAAGTCAGGATTTGGCCTGAGTGTTTTTGTTTATAATCTTTCATTTTAACATTTTCTACTCCAATGATTTCTAGATATTCAAACCTTTCATTTTCTTGATAATACTTATGAATTTTCATTTCGTTATCTTATGTTTTTTCATCACATTCTTTTTATGTGTTATGTGTTTTAATAAAACAACCATCTCTTGATACTTTCAAAATGTTTCATTATCGACACATATGGAACGAATTTTCTTTTCTTGATGTTCTCGTTCTTCAACAACTTCAGAAATATTTTCCGAACGAGTTCCAGAAACACAACTTTGAGTATATGAAGTATACTTTCAAGGAATTCTTATTGGGATTTCGTTTTAAGCATTTCATTTTTATCATCTCTTAATATATTGGTATTTCTATTCCGTTCTGTTCTCTTGGTTCAGAGAACATACTTTTTGAAATTTTTGTCAACGCCAAGATATTTCTCAAATAATTGAGCATACATATGATCTTGTTCAATATTTTCATTGTGCCTTCAACACAGCTGAGTATTGGTTAGAAAAATGCATATACTCGTAAAATGGTTAAAACACATTGATACAGTTTATTGTGATTTTTACCTATAATTTCCAACATTTTGGCTTCCGAAATATCTCTGCGTAGAATTAAAAAAAAAATTGGTTTCAAATGGGGAAGAACTGAAAATAATGGAAAAATGTTAATAGACAAAATGGACTATGGAGCATTGAGGATCAAGTATTTACAAAAAATCAATTAGTTTCGTAGCCAACAGCGACCAATTGTGTTTCTTGCTGAAACATACCAAAGTGGACATACATCTTCCAAGAACTGGACGGATGAATCAACCGAAGGGTTATTTAAAAATATTGCGGAGATCCCAAGACTCATTATTGTCCACGCAGTAGGTGGACAATCATTCAGAAATGAATTCTGAAAATAATGGTAAATGGTTACAATTCACTTGTGAATTCGGTAGTCGTGACCGATAATGCTCGATACCTTAATATTCAAATTAATCCAGCACCCAGCACAAAAAAAACACTATGTTTACCCGTAACATGCTCAAACCCGAATTATACGAGTTGATCTAGGCAAATGAAAAGATTCATATTAGATAAAAATTTGATGCGGTTCTGCTTGAACACGGAAATAACGTTTTGCGACCTCCACCCCACCATCCAAATTTGAATTCCGTTGAACTCATTTGGGCTTCTGTCGAAAACAACGTGTCTCAAAAGAATGTAACTTTCTATTTGGAAGATGTGAAGAAACTAGCGGAGCACGAATTTGATCAAATTACTTCCGAGGAATGACAAAAGCATTGGAGACATATAATAGATATAGAGCAGAAATATTGGAGAAAAAACATACACAGACGTTCGAACTGAGGTAAATATAGTGATTATAAAGTCAAATGACGATAACAGCACCAGCACTAGCAGCAGTGAAGATGAAGAAAATTTGTATTCACCCAGTGACTAATTAAAGTCCATTTTTGTATAAGGGTATCATTATATAACATTTTAATGAACTGTACTACTACCTATAATACTAAATAAAAATGAAAAGAGATTACAAAGAAGTCCTGTTCTGCTTGCTACCCTAATTAAAACTAATTATAGGTATGACACTGGTCGGGAAAGGGCTTATCGTAATCCAATAGTAATTTAGTTGGGAGAGTCTAAACCTGCGCGATCGCTCGCCATCGCCGTGGTGTGTATTTTATCTTTCCCTCGTTCATCTACCTAAACCATGAATACTAAAAATATTTCCCGAGAATACATAATCAACTTGTCTTTCCAACATCTCATATTTCTTTTCGAAATACGTTGAGGGTGAAAAATTCTCTATTGTCTATTGAACTAGTAAGGCACCTATACATTGTTGATTTCTGTTTTATCATAACTGCTCTATGAGTACATTATAAACTGACTCAATGAGATACTCAAATTTTTTCCACTGTTTCTCAATTAACATTATCCGTAATATTTTCAATGCTCTGCCACATTTTATTCCAAGTTTTGTCTTTTTCTTTTTTTCAGTATTTGGACAACCATAGGATCATTTCTTCAAAAAAAGGCAAGAGTGAGAAAAAGAATCAAAGGACTCCTTTCGCTACTCCAAAGCATACGCAACAGAAGAAAAAGAAACAATGCATAAGTTCCCACAGTGACGACTTTTTCCAAGCTGACAGTCAAACAAGTAACTATTTTCGTCCATTCGAAACAGTGGACTCTCACATCGAAGGAATACTGCCCGATGAGGTATACTCATGCAAGAAGCCTACCATGTTGTGTGTTAAGAAAAGAGTTCCTGACACCTACGCCCCTACCCTTCCCACTTTTTCTTCAGACTACTCTCCTTGTCCAATGAGAACGACGCATTGTTTGGAAACTTTGAGCCGGAATAGTTCCAAAAAATTACCGCCTCTGGCAAAGCTTCTGGAAGATGAAAATCTCCCACCTAGTAAAAAACCTAAAATTGATCACGTGAGTGACTTTCTACATCAGATAACTTTCATCACATCTCCTGATACTATCCAACCATATTTTCCCAACTCACCTGACAAACAGCTTTTACAACGAGATCAAGTCACGCCTCTAGTCAAAAAATTCTTAGGTTTTAAGTTCAATAAGAGTAAGCCCAACCATAACAACAATCATAACAGTTCGTCTTTCATCAATAATATGTCTCTAGACAAAATCGTCGATGCCATTTTAGACTCTACAGACGAAAGCATCAGGCCTACCGTGCGGAGGGCTCTAAATAGCGGCATTAATGAAACCGTAGATTGTGATAATGAGCATAATGAGACTCTCCAGGAAAATATGATGAATTTGGTACAAGAACAAAAAAATGCAATAGAAAATGTTTCTGAAAACTCATCAGATTCTGGCTTCAGGAGTTCCACAACAGAAAACTCCCATCAACTGGGTAGTAACTTTGTCTGCAAGTGTAATAGTGAAAAGAAAAAGATTGCAGTGGATGATAAAACTATCATCCAGGTGAATGAAACTTTCAATGAGAGGTGTGTGGACAGAGACCCTGCTTGTAGAAAAAGGCCGTCTTCAACAATAAGAGATTGTGAAACGGATGTTAAAAGATTCATTCTGGATACTTCTCAACAAGAAAACTTCACACTCAAGAGGCAGAAATGTGTACGTCGCAAAAAACCGTTCAGTATCGAGAAATCAAATTTGCCCTATATTGGAAGTCCTTTTTTGTCGAGTAACGCAATTGATTTCGAGAGTACTCCAATTCGAAATTGTTATATGGAAACTAAGGAAATACCTGGATCAACTTTTCGTGTTGAAAATCCTACAGAGATTTCTCAGGGCTTCAGGAGGTGCCTCGTGTTCGATTCTTCCTCTAAGATAAGTGAGTCTTCCAGTTTTTCGGAAAGTCTTTCAACGAATAAAAGTAGTCTTTTGGATGTAAGGGGAACAATGGATCTGAAGATACATAGTGAAGGAAAACATATTTTAGTCAATGGTGAGTAATTTACCTAAGGTATATCAAAAATATTGAATACTGATATATTCTAAAGTTTTTCTCAACACCAAACTGTTATTTCAACATCTCGACTCGTGTTTCGATCACCAAATGAGCATCTTTAAGAGGAAGATCAAGTTTATTCAATTTGACCTTCCTCTTGAAGATGATTACTTGGTGATCGAAACACGTGTCGAGGTGTTAAAATAACAGTTTGGAGTTGGAAAGAAACTCCAGTAATACTCATTAGTACACCTAAGGTTCCAAACAGTGCATCACAAGTACTGATCTATCCAATTAAAAAAAAGCATAGATTTTTGCAATACTCTTTCAAACGGAGAGTAACAATATGTTGTGTTTTCAATTTCATAATTTTTCTTATTCTGAGACAAAGTAGGTACAGAAAATGCGGGTTTAACTTCGCATCTTTCCAAAACGGAGTATATCTGAATTGGATGTGAATTTGCAAATCATATAGTTTTGTGTGAGTAATTATTTAAAATGCTTTTCAGAGAGGTATCACGAAACACATTCATCTATATCGAAACAAACAAAATCAATATTCAATATTCAAGAAATATAATTTTCCAGAATCGGGAAATAACTCATATTTTTGTTTTTCTTTCAGTTGTGCGGTGCAAAGGCCTTTATAGACCGAATGGTGAAAAAATTAACGCCTACGTCAAGGTTAGTAAATTAAAGTTAGCTTATAATTCATCAATCTGTTCAATAATTCAAGCGTGTCAGCGTTTTTAATAGACCTTCTGTTCTGATAATTTGATATCGTAACATCTGGTCAATTGTTTTGATTGTAATATTTCGTATTGAGGGCGCTAAGAGTTTTGTTTCCAATTTCCGGCTTTAAATTTCATTTATATATGATAATTTTACATTGGACAATTTCCCCTGCGTTATGATAATGACGTTTCCGGTCCATTACCAGAGCACTAGAATCCACTCTAACTATCTCAGGAACAAATAAAACTCTTTGTCATTAGAACTGAATTATGCCTTTATGTATTGAACTAATTTGAAGATAATAAAACACTGGGATACCTAAAGTTAACTAAGGTTTCAGAGGCCGGAACATTTTATGTCTTTCAATTAAATTCCAATTATGTTGATGGTCTTAATGGGTCCAATTCAGGCATAGAAATTACATCGTTGAAAGTAAAATTACTGTTTTTCATTACAAAAAAATCTTCGGGCCCCTTAAAGAATTTAATGCCAAACAAATTTCTTGATTCAACAATCGTTAATAATACTACCACTTCCAGTTAGCGAAAATTCAATTGACATGTTAAACATTTTATTAAAATCTAGTTCACAAAAGCCATTCCGCAAATTGTGCAAATAGTTCATGATCATTGATCATTGCAATTATCTTGGTAATTGCTGTTTTTGACGATTTATTCTCAAACAATCCCATCCTCGTAAAAATGATTGTAAATTATTTATTATTTAATGAATGTACTGATTTCAATTACTATTGATTTCAATATCATTTGCAATAATATTTAGATGCAATGCAATAGAATTATCTATTGGTACAGTAAGTAACATTAGGCCTTCAATAATTTTATTAAGTTGTAATGAAAAATAAATATAGTTTAAAAAAAATAAAAAACACGCTTTTAAAGAACATCAAACTAAAAAGTTAAAAATATTTTTTAAATGAGCTTAAAACAATACCGATCAAAAAATACTAGTATTATTGTAAAAGTACCGACGGGCGCCTGATATACAAAAATATGGCACAAAGCGCCCACGCTTTTTTCACAATAATACTAGTGTTTTTCGTTCGTTATT
>WOGJ01246952.1:0-10692 GCA_015342185.1 Leptinotarsa juncta
GCCCTCGGGACGCAAACTTTGCCATCGGTAATTAAGGCCCTCCTAATTCCCTTGATACATAAATAACTATCATAACTACTACACTTAAAGCAGCAGTAAGTTACTAAGCTACAACAGGCTTACAGTAAGACGAATTCACACATTTACCAACAAGGGAACTTTTATAATTAATTTTATTTCGTTAAGACATTTTACTCCACAGAATCTGTTTTAAACATGTTAATATCAAATTTGTATAGACATGTACACATGTTTTGCTGTTGGTATAGTCGTTATGACTGAACTTAATAATAATAATAATTTTTGGTGAGTTCAATGTACATGTTACATTTTTTTGTGACAGTCAGTGTATAGTTTAAGGTGGTGTATAAATTTTGATTGATCTATTGATTAAATAAAGTTTTGTTGAAATATCATTTATCATATTTTTGCAGATTATTAAAAAACTATAAAAGGACTAATTATGAACGACTGATCCGATTTTCAAAAGCAAAACAGTGTTGAAAAGAGAATTGAAAGACTTATCAAATTAAAAAAGACTTGATACCATACTCTCAGCGATGCTACACTATCATTTTTACTGCCCATTTTTTAAGGACAAAACACAAGCACTACAGGAAAATCCTCAAGGCCCTCTCAGAGCGGTGCCTGTGCCTTCCAACAAAGGAGTCCTGAATGGAAAAGTTGATAACCAGAATCTATAATTTTTCTATTTTTGTAACCTACCTACATCGAAATCTTCGAATGTCTTTTCAATCTAAGCCAAAATTAAAAACCTAAGAACACAATAATCATAAGGGAACAAATACAAAGTGTTGATGGTAAAACTTTATTCTAAAAGGCCAACATAAAAAATTCATATCACAATTTACATACTTTGGAAACTTTAACATGAAAACATAGAATAGAATATTATATCCAACAGAAATAAAAATTTTTCTGGTGACAGTTCATTGAGTGGGTAATTCATCAGCTAACATAATATGAACTCTTTAAAATAATTGAATCAAAAGAATACTTGCATTGCTTAATGTGTAAGTATATGTATCATAAAAATGTAATCCACATCTTTAGGTACGACACAATGTGAGTATAATGGACACTAGATCACTCCCAGCAGAAAACGTATGATTTTCTAAATGCAGAACTTTTGATTTTTTGACTCCACAATGAAAAGTGTTTTGAATTGAAATTTCCTTCAAGTTTTCTTTGCAAATATTTCTGTCAAGAGTGTTGACAATTTTTGTTTATTATTTAATATCGACACTGTGTGCTGATATTTCATTTTCAACGAATAACAACTACAGCCTTCATAAATATCGACTATAATAAAATAAATAATAAAAGATATCACCAGCTTAAAGATGTTGAAGAACAGCAAAACATTGTCTGGTTTTTTAAAAATGTTGGTAAAATCCACATTTGAAACTGACTAGATATCAAGTTTAGAGGGAGAACTTAGTCATCCCATTTTATATTTCACTTACTGAGAGGTTCAAACACCAAGATTGAAAAGTGAAAGTGCAAATTCTGGCGTAAAATAAATCCAAAATAAGTAGTTTTCCCAGACAAGAGAACGGTAATGTTTTACTCGACATGCGTTTCACCAACAAAGTTGGCGTCTTCAGAAGATGAAGTAAACTAATTCCTAACTCTAAAATGGGTCTCTATTCATTTCAAAATGATACACTTACACAAATTGATGATTACAAATTACCGGGAATACTATTCTCGTGAAATTTCCCTTGAATTTTAACAGGTTGATCAATAAAAATGTCATTTTCGAAAGCATCCAAAAGTCTAGTGTCATGTACCGATCTCAACAAATTCAGTCAGTTTTCATTTATTCTATGGCCATTCTCTTTGGCTTGTTGAGCGACACTAGATTTTTTTGGTCTCTGAAATCGGACATGTGCTGCGTGTTATTTGAATGGCTCACTTAGTGTGACCGATATATTTTTGTCATAGTCTCCACAACTTATTTTTAGATTCAAACTTTTCGTCTTTAGGGTTATCAAACATTTTTGAAAGTAAGCAAGAAGTTTTGATGGCTACTTTCGCGTACAACTTTAAAAAATACGATCTAATCCGTTAGTGTATCTTGGTTCATATGGAAGTACAAGTAAATTGTAAGTCTTCATGTTTTCGAAATACCAAGATACACTAATGGTTTAGATCGTATTTTTTTAAATTTGAACGTGAAAATAGCTTTCAAAACTTCATTAAATTTTAGGTAACCCAAAAACAAGATATTGGAATATGAAAATTTGTGGATAAATGAAAATAAGCTGTGAGGACTGTGACATAAAATATTTCGGTCAGACTAAGTGATCCATTGAAACGAGTGTCAAAGAGCACGCATCGTATATTCGATTTTGGAGCCCAGAAAAATCAAAGCTGTATAAATGAAAACTATCTGAAATTTTTAGAGCATTACATTACACTAAACTTTTGAATGCTTTCTACAGTCTGAAAACAGTAAAGTGGTGCATGGGAACTATGAACAGTGACAAAGGTCCCATTCCAAACAGCCCATTGTTTACCTTTTTATGAATCAATCTGTTAAAATTCACAGGAACTTTCACGAGAAAAAATTTAAGTCATTAATGTGAGCCTGAAAGAGAAAATGTACCCTGTTAGATACAAATAGAGACCCATTTCAGAGTTTCACTTCATCACCTGAAGACGCCAACTTGGTTGGTGAAATCAGTGTCGAGTATAGTATTGCAGTTCTGGTGTTTGGAAAAAGTACTTGTTTTGGACACTATCAATGATTAAAAAATCAATTACTTTTAAGAATGGAGGGTAACTTATTCCTGTGCTGGAAAATGCTTTTTGCAGATTTTGATTAGGTGAATACCTTTTTGGTTGTTACAAGTCATAAATTGTAATTCCGTTGTATCTGTTTGCTACTTTGCATATCAATGTTAACAGTTTAAAGGAAATTTTATGTAATCTCATGGCTGATGACAAATAAGAGGAACTTTTCAATATTAAGAATCTTCAGATGATGGGCACTCGTTAACTCTTGATGGCCCAGGCGAGATATTCAAATGAGATTTTACTCATTTCTCAGTGAAATATACCCAATACAATGTACCCAAGATAAGGAGGGTCTACATGGGGTAATTCTGAAATCTTGAGAAATATAGAGTCAATTAAATTAGAGTAAAGGCTCTGGTGGAGAGGGCAAGACCAGAAGGACTACAAGAAAAAATGTGTTATCTAAAGAATGTGTTTCTGGGTATTGGATATAACGAGACCAAAATCAACCGAGCCTTACGACCCATAGGGAGTGGTTACGCTGGAGCAAATGGCCAATGGAAAAACTTTTCTGTCCGACATAAGTGATGCGACGGACCGAATTGGAATGATCCTCGAAAAACATGGGAGTTAGGGTAATTTTCAAGTTCATAAGAACGATATAGAATAGTTCCAGGTCAGAAAAAACCCCATGGATCCATTAAGTACCTTAGGAGTATATGGAACACTGTATAGTTGTGGTTCGTTCTACAGTGGAACTACAAAAAGACGTTAAAAGACGCTCGACTGAGATAAATCGGCAGTAACTCTTTTTGTTAGAGGACATCCATGACATTATCTTCGAATGCAAGAAAGTTCTTGATAAAACAAGAGGTCATGAAAATTGAGAAATGAAACTTCCTATGTTTTATATCACTTGTATTTGTAACTAATGGTACTGCAGTTTCGTTCGTCCTATACGGACAATTTCAAATGAATACAATAAACTAAAATAAATTATAATATCTATACATCACTGTAGGTAATAACAGAGGTCGTCAACTTGAGTACCTGAATGTTGTTTAGCTGTGACAATGTGGGTATGCTAATCTGAAAACTGGCAAGTAGACACGATCAATTTGGTCACTTGGTAGGTTTCATCCGCAATGCTTATGCTAGTTAATGTCCAAGGATTCCAAATAATTGACTTTCCAACCCTTGCTTGCATAGTGTAAAATTTCCGTATCATTTAGAGTTGAGAACTTGCAGTTGCATTCCAAGGAATGGTTTGAAAATGTCAAATTATTTTTATCTAGTATGAAGGACCTTTCATGTTCAGTACACCGTTTTGAGAAATTTTGGCCACATTGTCCCACATAAACACTATTACACTCCGGACAGGTAAACAAAATTCAGGTACTCGATTAAGTTGAGGACTTCCCTCATGACCTACAGTGATGTATAGATATGTAAGGGTTAACATTATCATTTATTTTAGTTTGTGAGGAGGCACTCCTCCTCACAATACCCGCAGTCACATTAGCAATAATGATCTGCCTATTCCCACGACCTCATTAGTTAGGGACTCTATTATTTTCAATGGCATCAAACTCTTCAATCATCTACAAGTTAAAAGAAATCAACGTTTACAACAAATTCAGAATATTTTGATGACTCTTTCGTCTCCTGATACACTGAAGAACTGATAATTTCTTGCTTAGTATATTATGTATATTTTCATGTGTTCTATTTTATTTATATATTTTAACTCGTTCATATTTTTAGTTTTTAAGTATAAGATGTATTTTCTTCTGACAATAAAGTATATTTGATTTCATTTTGATTATTGTATTCGTTTGAAAATGCCCATATAGGATGAAATTGCAGTAATGTCAGTTACTGAAGTTTTATTTCTCAATTTTCATGATGATCTCCTACCACGTAGTAAGGGCTACATCAATCAATTTATTGAAAGAAGAGATCACTATCCAAGGCTATTCAGAGAGGCCAAAGAAATATATAAACATAAGAATGATTTCAAGCGTAAGGAAGAGATCTAGTTCAATTGATGACCTATTTATTTTGTAAAAATTCATATTGAAAATAGAATAATTCTATAATTAAGAGACCTTAAACATCAACGAGATATGGATACCGGCACACACAAAGATTCTCCTAATAATTGAAAAAGGATCAGACCAATGATTTACAAGAACAGTTGATCGTCCAACACCTTGTTCCATTATAAGTACAAACTCACCAGAACCATTTTCAAGAGGTGCATCGCAGTAAGGTGGATCACTTCGACTATTGCCACATCGCCTTTGATAACATCTACCGCAGTAGCAGATGAAACATCAGGAATATAAACCTGCAGACTATGGACACATCAGACAATTTGTTAGATTCATTAATATTTTGTGAAGTATTTAATTGTAAAAAAGTATGAGTTCCAAAAAAAATTTCCAAATCTGAAAAACATTCTCCAACAAAAAATGTATTGAATAATAAATATGATTGTTAAGTAATGAATTCAAATAAATTTTTGGTGTGCATTCTAATCTCTAAAGTAGTGAATCTGTCCGAGCTAATATTTGTCACTAATTTTCTCAACAATTGACAGTAAAAATGTTTTGCTGCTACTACTAATCTACTTTCCATCAAAACTGACATAATACAAATTCAGTTATGTTTGGAATCATTAACAACTTGAGCTGCAAGATCAGCAAAATTTGCAGAAAAATCTATGCTGCTCTGAGTGAGCATCGAATGAAGCTGAGCATCAACATCCTGGGATAACCGGGAGTCATCACCCATAATACTTGAGTTAGAAGTACCCGCCTTCATCGGAGATTCTAAACGTCCTAAAAGACTACTAAGAGAATAATCCTCCACTTCGGAACTGATCCACTGGTTGTCCTCTTCCTTCAGAATTCTAGAGGGACTGCAAGGAGGACTGTTTCTGATGGTTTCTCCTGCCATATCAGTGACAGGTTGATTGTTGAAACCGGTTCTGTTTTCAAACACACTCTCTCCTGTTCCTATGCTGGTTTCTTCCTGGGAAATTATGTTCATTCTCACAATTTGGTGCTCACTTTCAATGTTATTGGGAAGTAGAGGAAGCTTCCTTTCAACAACAACTTGCTTTGATCTCGGTTTCCTTCCTTTTCGATTACAATACTTAGGTGAAAGTCTTTGAATCGAATCAATTTGGGACACAAGTTTGACCATGGGGGTATTTTCCATATTACGTTGTTGAAAATATGGGGGAGGTATAGCAATCTTTGGCTGTACATAAGCAGGAGGAGGTGTGAATGTCGTGCTTTCAAACATATTTTCTTCTGTCGTTATTTTGTCCTCCACTTCCTCTGTGCACTTATCGATATCTGTGAGAATTTTTCGTATTTTGGATTCCATTGCTTTTTTCAATTGAGCATTGTTCTTCACACCGCAAACGTGTCCGCAAGGACATTTTATGATATTTTTGCGATAGTGAAGTTTGGCAACTGACAATAATTTTGACAGAGATTCACTGAGATCCAAATTTTTTGGTTGTTCCTGAGATATTATATTCGATGTATCCATTTCCTCTTCAAGCTTCAATTCCATATTAATGTTTGTTTCGGTTTTAGGCAGCACTTCGCTTGGGTTGTCCCAGCTATATTCCAGAATTAATTTGGAATCAGACCCAAACATAAGATACACTTCACCAATAGTTAAACTCTGGCAGTCTTTTTGAGTCCATCCCTTTCTGATAGTATTTATTCTTTCCTAAAAAATGAAAAAATGATCTGAAGAACAATGAAAAAATAAGCTACTTCATGAAATTTCTATTGGTGGAAATTACGATCATCTTCCTGTGATACTATTCATGATACTATTTATATCATTGAGCATATTTGGATCGACTAGCATAACAGCAAGAACGTGTAGGAAGCTGAAATCATACACAGGGAATACTGGTTTGAAGGAAAGTTTGAAGAAGCTGTGAACATGTTGAATAAAGAGGCATTCAGCTATGCTAGTGGAGATTCTCAAGGTGTACAAAACTCTGATCAAGCAGGAATGGGAAAGTGTTGTTGACCTATAAGTAGCTCAAAGAATCATGAACAGGCCAGTAATCAGTGAAGAAGATTAACAATCAAAAAGTTGTACATAAGTAATATTGTTATATCAATTTACGAATTTACTTTGATTGTAATTCACAAAGATTTGTTGAAATTACAAATCTCCCACAGATTTTTATATTCTTTCTACTAATTGCTCCGAATATTCCGGTCCTCATATATTCAATATTTTCAACATGTCATTCATTTTTCCACATATATTTCAAACCTGTTGATACTTTTTTAGACAATGGAAATTAAACTTTTCAAACATTCACCAGGAAACATTTGAACCTATTTTTTTGTTGATTACGTGAAATATATTTTTGTCCATTGGTCTGCTATATCATAATATACAAAACACTTATCTTTCAAATAGTAAGGCAATTTGAAATTTCGCAATGATGATGAAGCCATTGTCCTATTGAAATCGAGTGTTTTGAAAACGAGAAAAGTTTGCCCCTAATTTAGGGTATACTAAAAACTAACAAAACAACAATTTTGTTGTGTTCTACAGTTTCGGATTCTAATTTTGTGTAAATTTATTTTCAGTTGAATAGGTAGGGTGAAAATAATACTTCACAATTTATGCAACAATTAACAATTTCGTTTCTCTTTTATCATTGAATCAACTTGGAATATTTTATCAATATAGGAAGTCGAACAAATATTTTTCTATAAAATGAAACTGAAACTTCAATCTGGTTAAAGTCAACGTATTCAGAGCATTGATACTTTTAAATTAATGATATGAATTGGCAATTTTAACACTTATTGCCTTTTATATAAGCAATATATCTTTGTTTTTCTCTGTCAAAGTATACATTTCTAAAAAATACATATAACAAATTTCAACAACAAATACTCACCTTTTTTTGATTGGCAATCTCTTCTTGAACATTAACTTTCCCTATTTCTTTGAGTTTAACTTCCTTGACTGTCACTTCTTCAAATTCCTGTTTTACCTTATCTACCACATTCCGAAGCTCATCGGCTCCTTTGTCACCTTCAGCATTTGTCTCATTATCACAAGTATCGTTATCATCCGTGTGGGAACTATTTTTTTGTGGAGATTTCTCAGACTTATCACTAATACTATCTATTCTAGATCTTGCACCCCCTTTACGGGAACCTGATTTGTTAATCAGTTTGAAATCATTATATTTACAGGATGTACTGTAGTTTGTAATACCAACCCGATTTTCATAGGTGCTGAGACAAATGTTTTGTTGAGTGAAATATTCTCCCAAGTTTATTGACGGGACTTCGATACGACAGTTGGCTGGAGGAGTGAGCCTCAAAGGAGGATTCAACAGGGTTTTATTAACTTCTATGACCTGAAAAAGAAAGCCATGATTGTAACCTCACACCAGAGAAATTACCTAGTGAATACAGGCTATTGAATCTAATATTTACATTTTCAATTGGATAATACCTCATCATTCAACCAGAATTTTAAATTTACTCAATAACACTGTATGAAAAGTTTCTTCTCTACATGTGATAAGCACACTGAAATCCATGATCATAGCACTTGTAACGAAGAGCGATTTGTACTCTACAGATACTGTATCAGCAGGACCTCATCCGGCTTTGATTAATTAGTGAAATTAACCACTATTGTCTAAAAAACATCTATGTAATGTAAAAGCACCATTAAGATATATTATCTATTAAATAGTAAATGCATTAACACCACTATATCTATATCCCAACATATAGGCTAACATACGCTGAAAGAGCCTCTACATACCTATTCATTTTCATGTATTAAGTTCCATGATAAACTTACAACTAACACAAAAAGAGAGTCATGCTTTAAAAAAATTCAAAAACCTAATAATTAACCTGATTTTGAAAATAAAATCCAATACTAGTCAAGAATTATGATTTTCAAAAGATAAATTTTAATGTATTTGTTTTGATAAGACTTATAAGGTGACACATATTCATTTAATTGTATATTTTATTCTGTATGTTGAAAAAAGGCAAACTTTTTGAACAAGAGATTCTATTTTATTTAATATGACACTCTTACATTTAACAAAGGAGTTCATGAAAATTTTACTGTTAATAGGAATAATTTGCATGTATGCAAAATATTATATTATTTTAAAAATTAGCTATTATTTTTATATTAGGGTTCTTATTTGAAAATGAATAAATCTATCTACTTACCTTGTCTGGTGGCAAACATTCGTTTGTGACTGGCCTGGAAAACACCAATGCCTTATCATATATTCTGGCATCTACTGATTTCCATTTCTTTTCAAGACATTCTATCAATGTACTTAATCTTTTTTGCAGTAGCAGTGATGTCTTCAGTCTTGGGTTTTGAGCAGTGCTTTGCACTTTGAAGAACGAAGTCATATCTTTAGGTCTTAGTTCAACAGTCAACCTATTTGGTAACCTGATTTCATCATATTTTTCATCAAGTTGATTCAACTTTCTCAGTGCCTTGCACATGGGAGTCTTCACTCGTACCTGTTTTCCTCTTAACCTCACCATCAAAGAACCTTTATATACCAATTCTTTCAGTTTTGGTAGGATTTTCTTGCTCACAGATCCTATTTTCTTTCTAAGTTCGCCGTAATTTATTAAAGCATAGAGTTCTTGTGCTATTTTTTTGATACCATCAGCAAATGTCAAATATTTGGAAATCTTGTGCCAGGTTCGATAGTATAAATGTCTGACTTGATCCTTTGTTTTGATCAAGTGATCCGGAACACCTTTCTTTCGAAATTTATTGCTTATGTACAGATGAATATTTTCAAAGTCTTTTCCAAACTCATTCAAGGCTTCAAAAAATAAACTCTTGTCATCAGATGTCCACAAAGGTCTAAAGCACTTTTTAGTGTCTGGCTTGTGTTCTTCTTTCTTCTCGATTTTTTCTGGTGTTAATGGTACAGATACGTCCATTTTCATTTTCTTAAAAACACGAGCACTGGATCTCAGCTGCTGCCCTTTCATCTCAGGTCCCTCTGAAATGCTGGTAACAGACCCTAATAATTGAACTTCTGGAGACAACATTGTTATGTCTGGCCCAGGTTCTACGCCGTTATTTTCGTTTCTGATTTCCATAGTTATACTACTATTTCAAAGTTAATTAATTGAACACTATTTATGCTACTAAAGAACTCAAGTAACGGGTCATTACCCTAATAGCTAGATTCACTAGAACAACCTATAACTCTTCCTCTCTAATAAAGAACAAACTTGTCAGAACAATTCCTTGGTGAATTAGTATTGTCATTATCATTAATTGCCGAATTAAATTTTCGATGTTCTGCACGTCAACATCAATATAATTTTTAAATGATAAACACATTTGACAAAGATGATACACTGCAGAACATTTATCCTCTAACTTTGGACATTTCTTCTTCTCCTTCATGTGGTGGACTGGGGCTCTCCGGCTACCGGGCTAAAGTTTTGACATTTGTGTATTACAATTTGGCAAATTCCTTGATGTCACAATCAAATTCATTTTGGTCAGGTTGGAAACTATTCCCTTACCCTTTCAACTGTCTCTCGTTAGGAGGACGAGTGGTGTTCATTTTAGCAGACATCGTGGGGCTTTCACTCAACCGAGCGACGAGGCCTTCTGAATCGAGTTGATTCGTCTAATGGGTTTTATGAGTTTCCGTTGACTCGAAAAACTCTCTGATTCCTCGACTGAATGGACTGCCGTATAGTTAACAGCTTCAAATCTCTGCGGATGGCTTCATTCCGCACGAACCATGGAGCATTCACCAGCATCCTGAGAAGTTAATTTTGCAACCTTTCCAAAGTGGAGAGGTTTGTCGGAGCGGTTTGTCCCCAAGCGCCTGAAGCATACATAATG
>WOGJ01247040.1:0-10687 GCA_015342185.1 Leptinotarsa juncta
TTGAAGATGATCACTTGGTGATCGAAACACGTGTCGAGGTGTAAAAATAACGATTTGGTGTTGGGAAAAAACTCCAGTAATATTCATTGCTACACCATAAGTTCCACACAGTGCATCATAAGACTTCTACTGTCGATGATTTCACACTACAATGCCTAAATTTTTCTTTATCGATTACTATATAAGAGTACCTTGAGTCTCGAAATATTTGAAGCATTTTTGACGTTACTTGATTACATTGAATTTCCGCGAGATGGCGTCAAAATAGAAAGTTATGTAGTGTACAAATGAATGGATGAATTCTTTTAAAATTTCCTCTTCAATGACTTGACATACTCAACACTATTTTTATTTTTATTTTGATGGTGATGGTCACCTGGTCACCAAGGGGTGGGGAAGAAGGTATGTCAGATGAGGTTAAAATAGAAAGGCCTCCCCCTTGAATTAAGAATCGACTTTTGTTGCATATTGCATCAGGTCTCAAAATTGGGTCTAGGAAATCAATTTTTGAATGATTTGGAAGTTAGTAGCCGTACATTGAAATTGTTAGTAGGTGTCAAAATGGAAATTTGGCTCCAGAAACAACAAGTAGAATGACTGTCCAGAATCATTTTGTGAGAATTTCATATAAAAATCGAAAAAAAAAATCTTTCAAGTCAGAGATGAATATTAAAACTTATTATACAATATTATGCGTCAGAGTCATCGCAATCGAAAAGACGAATCGAGGTAAATGATGATAAAGATATTATGAGTTGGAGAAAGAAATCTACATTGTGTTCTTGGCACAATTTGAACGGAAAATATTATAATAGTAATCTAAGTCGATTAAGAAGTATCAAAACTCAGTGTTTGAAAGGGCTTTATCAAAGTCTCTTATCAATTCTTCAGTCAGAGACCATATTAAAATCGTAAGATAGTGAAATGAACACCCAAAGAGAAAGATAAAATATATTCAATCAGAGATTCATATCAAAATCGGGTGGAAATAACCAAAATAGATAATCTAAATAACAACTATTAGTGTATGTCGTGTTTCATACATTTTTACAAGAATTGCGCAGAAAGCCATCATTTAATTTTTTATTTTGGGAGTATAATCCGAAATGAACAAGAAATATACCAAAATCGTTAATTGAAGTAGTATACGGTAGAAGCATTACCCAGTTGTTAGTATCATGATTCAATATTATACAACAAAAGAGGCTCATACTACTATTCAGAAGAAAGGGCGTAAAGTCACATAATTGTCACAGAAAGTATTGTGATTCGAGAATGTGTTACAACGGTCGGGTTAGAATCTCATATATGAGACAGTTTCTTCAAATGCCACATTGAAATTGAAATAATAATCGTTTAGAGATCTGCATTGAATATTGTGAGTTGATGTTCATAACAAAACAAAAAGGAAAGTGGCTGAAGTCTGAGAACCACTTCGATTATAGTTCATACTGAAACAGAAATGGGATGAAGTCGGAGACTTCAGAGAAAGCTCATGTTAGCAACATTCTCGTATCAGAATTGAGACAGCATATTGAAGTCAACCAAAGTCAGAGATGCATATTGAAATTATAAGTCAGTGTAGTGATTCAGAACTCAGACTACTTCCTTAGGAGACATCGAATAATGTTACATGATGGTCATGATACTGAAAGCTTCAAGTGAAGATAAAGATAACTGAGAACCTGATGGTTCAGATGGAGAAGGCTAAAATTATCAAGAAACAGTTACTACGTGATTGGACCGTAAACCATTTATACATCCCATTGCTGAGCACCAGATCAGTTACGATATCTAGGAAAGAGTTATTTTTTTGTCCTAAATTTAGTCGAGGTATTTAATGAACTGTCTCTGAAAATGAAATTTCTCTAGAATATTCCATAATCTGGTAATTATGAGTACATAATGTTTATTAATTGAAATTGAGTTAACAGAAAATTTGAAATCTGTATATCATCAATAGTTGTTCACATACTCAGTCAGTGTTATGCGATTAATTCTCCTAATGGAACTGTTTCTGTGACCAACGATAGATGGCATTTCAGTTACTTAGCATCTTCAACAGGTTCTGTAAGAGTTCACTCTCACTGCCCTGAGGCATATCGATATAACAGTTGACTTGCACCCCGCTCTGCTAAAGTAATACCACCCCTAGTCTAAGAGTATGGAAGAGGCGGCAATGCAGAGCGCAGGCCTGGCCCTCTGCTCCCCGAACTTCCCACCGTGCTACTACAGTACACTATAAACATACATAAACTACCTTCTCATTTCTCAACTTTCCAATAATAATGATAATAAGGTTTAATTGAAACACAGCAAGGGAGCATTTCAGCGGCTGAAATCTACAATGGCCGCCAAAACTGCGGCACCTCACACGACTACGACACCGAAAACATGGTTATTTTATTAATTAATAATAAGTGTACAGGGTGTGCCGACTGAATGGTAGAGTGGGTAAGGGATGGAGGTCACAAATGACCATCGTGCACATTTCAGAAATAGTCATACAAAAAATGATGGATTACTTTGAATTAATCACATGTGTGCTATGTACTTACTCGAAACCCACTCACGGATTCAGTGATCCACTCTGTATGTGTTAATATTAAGAAAATTTGTACTTGGATAGGAGACATGATTGCAGGCACTCAGAAAAATGGTCCTTTCCAAAGAGTCCGCTTTTTCAGAGTTCCTACATCAATTTACACGCGAAGCAAGAGAAACCACCAAACCACGAGCAAGGACTATAAAAAAATCGTCCACTGACGATTCTATTCCTATTACCCTAACTAATATATCCAAATCGTTATACATAATTTTCGTATAAAAATCCAATTTTTTTGTTAAGTTTTTGATGCCGTTTTTTATAAAAAATGTATCACCAATCATACCCCTAACAATATATTGTTGTGATCACACTTGAGAGAAGACCGCCTCCTCAGTAACTTTGAGCCAATCAGAAACAATATGCAAGAAAATTCGGCGGTCCCCGTATCTAAAGCTAATATAGTAGGTATAAAAATATATATCACAAAATTCATCAAATTTCTTTCTTCTCAGTATGCCAATTTTAAAACTAGATTTTGATCACGTGTTCTGGTCGACCAAAGACTTTGAAATGGGAGAATTTCACCCGAAGATTGATCAACAGATACTCCTCAGTGTAAAAATCCAGCTTGAAAGTATCTTCCTCTGTATTTTTAGCTCAGTGAGGTCAACGTCAACTAAAAATGTGGAGAATGATATATCGAAACACCTGATGGAAATAATCTATAGCATTCTATAATTCTATAGCGCATGTTTTGTAAAGAAAATTATCAATGAGTACTTCGCCAACACTAAATGTTTTCAGTAATATGGTTTGTTATGAATTGCTAAGGGATCACTATGGGATTTATTAATTTCCGAAACTTCCATTTCAACGATGAAAAGTAAAGACGTGTCTTCCCACGGAGATGGCTGAGCGATATAAAATTAGGTTCTCAAAAGTCAGGACCGAATCACAAAAATATATTTTGAAAAATAGAGGAAGGTTAAGAAAACCGATAGGGTCAGTTGAAAAGTGCTTTCGGCATATATTACAGAGAAGCAAAAAAAACACCATCATCACTCAATAATTGTGTCATTTCAAAGTCATTAAGTTGCTGAAAAAATAACCAACTAATACGAACCCAAAAGTTCTGAGTTGATGAGTACCAAGAAGTGAATAGATGTTTCAAAGAAGCTGCAGATGAGGAGAAATTGCTCATTGGAGTTATTTTTATAATTTCAGCTTATCAGGAATTTTCTGTCGATAATTTCAGATTCTGGTTGGTGTTGAAAGGTTCAAGGTTGTGGCAGATTTGAGTTTTATGATATATACGGAGCATCCTGATTAGACAAGCTCTATAAATTGGGGGTGGCAGACGTCGATAATAGGAATTTAGAAATACTTTCAAGAATTATTGATAGGAAAATAAAAAAGATGGAAAAATATCTATCCATAAACAAGATTCTGAAGAAATGATTAAGATATACGTTGCGTTGAGCCCACAGTCAAACCAATATTATATTCAGGGTTTTTCAAGGTTGCAAATATCCTGAGACTGACAAATCCGAAATTACACTTAGAACATTAATTTCGTTCTTTCGTATCTACTCGTATGTACGAGTGCTGCTATAGTGATAAGTTGAAAGAAGAAGAAGCTGGAAGTCATCTTCGGTTGCTGAAGCGTATACTTAAACAGTGCATCAAGGTCGATATCAAGTGCTAAATTATTGCGAGAATCATGAAGTTCACTGCCAAAAATTGAGGCTGCTCATTTGAAGTGTGCAACAAAGCTTTGGTGGAATTATTGGTATAAAAGTCTAGAAAATGTTTGTTCCACTGTACCTGTTGGGGTTGTTCATCTTTACGGTTGTCATACTCAGTGTACTATTTTGGGTTGATGAGAACTTACTAACATGGGCTATAGAAAAAAATTCATTATCATATATGACGTGGAGACGTTCGAGTTTGTTTCTATATCATAACTGTTTTGATCTCAGCGAGAAATTATTAACAAAATCTCTGAAAGTTTGTATCTACATTTTGTCACACTATGACTATCTGCCATAATGGGTTGTGTTGATACAGAGAAGATAAGATGGAAGCAATGCTGAAATACTCACTGAAGAGGAACCTTTCAATGCCAACAGTCAACAAGTTGGTATTAGTCTCTGGCTGACCAATGAAATTTAGTTCTCATGGTTGGTGGTCGTGTTACTAAAACAACTAGCGACAAAAGCATAACACACACATTACATATATAATTATCTACTTGCAGCCAAGCTACTCTAAATTACATTTAGTGGTGCTCTATGGTACGACCCTTACCCTGATTGCGCCTCGAGTAATATTGTGCATCGACAGCCTTATCAAAGTTAATTTGCACGAACTCGATGTCGATCTCAACAACAAAGAGCCATGACAGATCAAATATATTCTATCGGAAGAGAAAGGATGATTTGGTAGTTGTGATCAGTGATTTTTGTATCAGCAGCATTTATACCTTTAACTATAGACTTTCTCACGGGAAAATTATCTTCCTCAACATTGCCAGTGTTGCGATTCAACACAACAACTTTTTTTAACTCGATAAACTAATTTGGCTGGTAATATTTTTGTTTGTAAATTACTTATTATTATTGATTGCTGAATATTCTCGATTATTTTGTAAACTTTCTGATGAACTGTCCACGTGAATGCAAATTTTCCCAGTATGAAAAACCGAACAAGTCATAATTTGGAAAGGAACATATATTTTACTGATGCAATTACCTGTGTGCAAAACGTGGACCTCTCAGTTTTCAGTAGAGCTGAGTTACTTATTGACTGATAACAAACTGCAAATACTACATCAGAAATAAAGTAGTGGCACTTTGGACCACCCCCCCTCTCTGACATACGATAAGAATATCTAATCAATCACACTGCCGATAAGTTCGTTGTCTGAAGGTGATTGGCGTAACATTCGGGACTTTTTTCACCCAAAATCAGTGGCGTCGCTAGTGTGGATTTCCGACATTGAAGTCGTGCAAACAGTAGAGGACGCAGGACCGCCTAAATAGTTTAACCATTCTATCCCTTCTGCAGAGATCGCGGACAAATGAGTCGAGCTCTGGCAGCCACCGATTGGTCCTCGCACCAGCCTTCGGTGCCCATGCGCCTCTTTCATTATGATTACACCTAGGTATTCGCAGTTTAAAATTTAAATTTGTAAAAAATGACTATGCCCTAATCTTATGATTATTCCGATATATATTATCATCAATACAAAACCGAATGGATTCTTGAATTACATTTTTTTATCGAATTCGAAATGGTACAATCGTCAAAGGTTGGATTTGTCGAAATGGAAAACAAACTTCTGAATTGTGGGTGGCTTTTCAATGCTTTGGGAGTGGCTAAAAATGTTTTTGAAAAATTAATCAATGGGGAAGGTTTGAATTCATAGTTCGAGTTCCGAGGAAAAGGTGACCATCCACTGTTACTCAGGAACGCAAGTTGAACGTTTTTACAGGGGTTGGGAAACTTCATAGAAGGGAAAGGTTCGAAAAGTTGACAAAAGTGATAATTTTTCAAAAACTACACCTCACGATTCGATCGATTTATTTGAAAAATATAATGTGTATGAATTCATACAGTTGAAAAAGCTACTGTGCTAGCCAAACATGTTGTGATTATATTTCTCAAATAAAGTTTGTAGAGATCAAATCGTGAGGTGTACTTTTTGAAATTATTATGGATCTTCATCAAGTAACGACCGAAGATTTTTTTGCTGTTGTTCCTTTTAGATTTTTCTCGACAAGTGAAACGAAATCACATGTTGGAAGAATATTAAACATGAAATTCTTCGAAGAGAATGAAATCCGAATTGGTAGGCCGTGGTCGAATGGATCCTTAAGTACCAAACGTTTCGTCCGCTACTGAGACAGACATTATGTGTATGAGCGTTTCAGTATTATTACGAATGAAAACATAGAGTTAGCCAATCGTTCGAAATCGAGACTTCGAAATATAACTTTCATCCTCGCAATGAACGTACATACCACTGGTGATGTCTGCCGCAGTAACAGACAAAACGTTTGACACTTTGGGTTCCATACGACCTCGACCTACTAGCCCAAATTTTGTTCTATTCAATCGTGATTCCGGCCGTTGGAGATTATGTTCTTTTATCGAATTCGTTGGTAACTGCTGAACTGAATTTTTCAACTCATAGATGTAGTAGGAAACCAAGAATTCTCTGCAATGGAAATATAAACGATAGCTGCTACCCTCAAGTCGTTCTTCTCTGAGTTACAGTGGTGGTAACGTTTTTGCTTGAAATTATTCAAAATCAGTTTTTAAATATAAAAATTATATTATATAAGTGAAAAAATAATCATCACGGAAAAATATTGAAAACGTTCGTATGTTTGAAATAGAATTCTCATCCCCATGTTGGGGGACAATTTCAGCACTAAAATTGCTACGAAAAGAAAACATGAACGATCCACTTCTACTATAATATTGTTCATCCACCGTTCTAGAAGTATTTTTTCTTTCTAATTCACAGCAATCGAAACGTATATTCACCTGTGACGACTGTAGTTAAATTTATGTACATTTAGTTTTAAAAACAACATCGAAGGATTTGTTCTTGTCTCCATTAGACCGTTACGTAGGCCTCAATAATAATGAAGCAATTTGTTATCACTTCATTTTCAAAGCGAATATCAGAGCAAAGCAGGTTGGGTAGCATGCAGGAATGGAATACCTTACAAATATCTTGGTAATTTTCCTGAAGATGCATAACTGTTCCAGAGTCTAGAAATAAATGAACTGCATGTTCATTTATTTCTAGACTTAGTCCTAGTCAGGAAAATGCCAAGTGGAAAAACCATCTCGCACTCTAGCTTCTACTTCTAGGGGGCTACAATAAGGGAAAACGCTACATAGTACTAGTGGTACTGAAGCTCTTTCACACGCGCAGCATATCGAGTCGGTCATTGACGTGCATAACATCAGTTTTTCTCTTCAAAAATACTAAAGAAATTCAATGCTTTGGCTAAAGAAAATGAAACGCAGTTAGGAATTACTTTACCCTCAACAATTGATTATATGTAATATTTCATTATATAAAATTTGCAAAAGTAACGAATCGTTTGTACTTGAAGCAATTTTCTAGATCCGCCACACATCCATAGATTAGAAACAACATTTATATTCATAAAATGTTCATGTATTCTCCGGTCAATTCAAGAAAGTAGAGCTATTATACAAGAATGTTTCAAAATTGTGAGATGCAAAGGAAATGAAAGTGATAGTGAAATATTCCAAAGAAAAAATAGAATAAAAACTCCCTTCAAACTGAAAAATTTTGTTGAATTTGACACAACAGAAAGTATCTGAAGTTTAAGTTGTTTTTTCTATTTTCGTAACCTTTCTTGAGATATAACCGAATGAATACACGATTTGAATCACATGAATGAGATAACAGAGACGAACTTTTGGATACTTTCATCAAAATATATAATTTTTGTGTTGATAAATGGTAAATCTGTATATTTCTCATTCAAACAAGACAAAACCAGGATACCATTGAATTCATTTCATTCAGTTTTGAATGGTTTACAAAAAAATGTAGAATTGAAACCTTTAACGAAGAATTAGTCGGACCAACAGGTGATGCTTGTATGACTATATGATGCAAAGGAGACATCAAGGGAAATTGAAAAAATGAATCAAGAAAACAATTCTAACATTATTCAGAAAAATGAAAAACATTTTGAAAGGTACTATGAACGTACTTCATGTTAATTTTCATTCACTATTTCATTGTGAACCTTTCGAGATGGTTTCATAATTTAATGATATCTCATTCATTACCATGTCTGTTCATACGAAATTATTGAGGATACTATTCTCTGTTGAAAAATTTCAGAGATCTCATATCATTTGAACGAACAGAAAATATACAATAAATTATAAAAGTTGGGCAGCTCAATAGCAATAGTTGAGTAGATTGAGGGTGGATCCCAGAAGTGAATTAATAATACGTTCCTATGATAACTTCATTTACTTCACTGAAATGTTGATGTCGAACGTAAATTAGATGGAGAATTGTTCGGAGAAAAGGATAATATGAACAATTTCTGCTAGATTTGTATCTATCACCATAGAGTAAAAATACAATTTATTGGGATTGTTTTTTTTTTGGTGAATATTTCATGATTGATTGATACAGTGATTTATGAAAGTTTATAAAAATCTCATTGAATTCAATAATGAAGTTGAAAAATCTTTCGAAAAAGAATTGAAATTGAATAGGTCCAAATAAAAGGTGATCTTAGGTTAAAGTAGCATAAACTGTTGGGTATAAAGTGGTGATTTCATCAACGAAACTGTCTTCTTTTGATGAAATTCATTGAATAGTACTGGCAGGAACATAGTTTCCCAAGCTTGCACATGATACTATAGTTGTCACATGAAAATCTCCTTTCTCTCCAAAGTTCATCAATGTTATCAAATTCCCGTTGTATCTTGTAACTTTAGATTACTCTATTTTGAAATTTTTTTGAGGTATTTGCGTAGAACTGATCGGCTGAGTGGTATTTTGTACGTCCGTTTCTTGAGAGGCTATGGGTGCATAGGATGATGTGGCAGGGTGCTATTCTTTTGCAGGGAGACCGACCGTCCCTGAACCGTGAGGCTGCGTGACGTAAAATAGATCTCAAATGAAGCTACTATATATTCTTGAAAAACTATTCTTGTGATGATGCTCATTGTGCGTATTGTAATGTACATTTTTTCATTTACGTCATCAATACCTGCCACAATATAACATGTGCGTCATCTTGATTTCATTCAGGCAGGAGCCTAGCTTCCCTACCCTTTAGACTGGCTTTTGTCAGAGAGACAAATGGATTATAACTGATTAGTGATAGTGGAATGAATGTCCTCAGACATGAGTACCGCCCTTCGCGGTGTACTCCTACCTGGCTGGGTGAGATGGATGAAGATATAATTCATCTATGAACAGAGGA
This sequence comes from Leptinotarsa juncta, assembly GCA_015342185.1. Classification (NCBI taxonomy): domain Eukaryota; kingdom Metazoa; phylum Arthropoda; class Insecta; order Coleoptera; family Chrysomelidae; genus Leptinotarsa; species Leptinotarsa juncta. The sequence continues at coordinate 9,550 of WOGJ01247040.1, forward strand.
CATGAAAACCGCATTCGACAGATTGTCGGGGTCTTCTATATCGTGAGGGGTCGTCTACAGCGTAATCTATAGTTGCCATGACTAACAACGCAATATAAGACATTTTCAAATATCATCCTCTTCTTCTATTGCTGAAGAACGGAGACAAAATAACTATTTTGTCAATCAGACAGAGCTTTCGCATGGATGAAAGATTGTACTCGGTACATCGAAGAGATATTGCTAACTGAACGAAGTCTAAATTTGTCAATTGATGACGTATTACTATAGCTTGACAGTTTGATGTTGTTTAATATAAAGTCTCTACGGGTTTGAAGTCTTTTTTGTAATACTTGTTTCCACAATTGTTAAGAATAGTTATGTTGGTGATATTGCCCAGCTGTCCTTTGTCAGATGTCATTTCACTAAATAAAAAGAAAATTTCGGGGTTACGTAATGGATGGAAAATGCCTCATAATGTATTGTAATATGAATCAAGTGTATCATTATTCATTGAATTGAATATAAAAATAAATATTCACAAGAAGTATATAGATTCAGGAGATGGTAAAAAAGAACAAAGTGATGAAGACAAAAGTTTTGAAAATTTTGATAGTGATTCATTGAGTGTTAATATATTAGTTTTCGCCCTGGCATTAACTAGAAGTGGTTGTCATGTTAGATCACCCACTAGACTGAACTTGTGAAACATTCGTACCTGATGCTAAAGAAATAATTTCATAGGAAGGAGTTGTTGGAAATAGAGTTATGTTGTCTAGCGATACTCTGTCAGATGTCATTGTAAAAGATAAGAACAATATTCGGGAATGATGTAATGCAATTGAAAATGGCTCGTGATGTATTAAAATGCGAATTGAGTGTATCAATATTCATCGAATTGAATACAAAAATATCACAAAAGGTTAAGACAAAACAAAACAACATCTAAAGAACTGAGAGTATTTCACGGTATTTCAATGTGCTTGAAACTGTAATATTAAAATTATCTTATGCCTCAGTTTTAATATGGACTATATAGCATATAATGTATTCATAGAACAAATATTAGAGTGCTGACGAATTGTATAGAACTGACCCAAAATAGTGACATCGGGTAACTTTTCAGTAAATTTCATAAACGAGAGCTGGAACTGATGAG
>WOGJ01247041.1:0-15441 GCA_015342185.1 Leptinotarsa juncta
TTCTAATATATTTAGTGTTACCTGTGATATATTAAGATATTTGGTAAGTACATATCTGTCGTTACATCATGTAGACTTCAATTTTATTTAGATTATTTGATGCTTTAATTTTATAAAACATTCATTTCGATTGTAGTAAGCAGGGGAACATTGATGAAATTGCTATCGGGGTACATGGATACGTATCAATGTTTAAAAATATTTTCCGTTAACCAGCTATCGCACCCCTACGAACGACAACCCTCAGAAGTCGAAACTTGTTCGAGCTACGGACTAACGAGATCTTACCTTTTAACGATAGCAAGTGAAAATCGAGCGTTCAGCCTGGGGCTGGAACCATCGACTCACACATCGGCCAGTTGGCCGAGTGAACAAAGTACCTACGTCGAACCGCCCGGCTATTGACCGACCAATATTTTGTTAAATGTATGTTCATGTAAGAATTACATATTTTTATTTCTTTGTAGAAAAATGGTTCGAACATTTAAACGCAAAATAGAGAGAACTTTCATCGATGAAGTTTGTGTAGCTCTGCGATATCTGACGTGTTGAAAGAGTAATTATCAATAAGAAAAACAAAGAATAGAAGAGCTGCAAAAAGCTAAGGAAGAAGCAAATCTAAAAAAGAGGAACACAAACGCACGAAAAATCTGAAAATTGCTCAAAATTTGATAGGTACAACTGTTAATCCCATCAAGAAACCAAATAAAAGGACAAGACAAGGGCTATATATCTACAGAATCAGACTCTTCAATTCAAAATTCTTCTGCTAATATTTCATTACAGAAAGCATTCAATTCTGAAGGATCTACCATAGAATTATCTAATAATGACATTGTGACCATGTGATAACAAAGGTAATTAATGTAGGAAAGAAGTTAACCTCGTAAGCATTTTGTTGCAAAAATAGTGTCAAGATAACCCAATAACCAGAACGACTTTCTAGTATCTTTTTTAAAGCTTAAACCAACTGGAACATTTGGTTACATTGATACAAATTTCATTTTTTAGTAAATAGGTTCTAATATATTTTGTGATTGAATCTAATGATTGATTCGACTTTGAAAAGTTAGTTGAATATTATATATTGAATAGATTAAAATTCTTAAATAGAATGTTAGTGTCAATAGGTCGTCTTTAATTGGGTCTAAGTAAAAATCGTATCAAGGTGCCCCAACTCCTCCTAAGACCTAAACAATATGTGATTAATAGTTCAATGGAAAATTTCAATTAGAAAACATGCTACAGTTAAATAATGGATAAAGTAATATTTCTTGCAATAAATTAATTCAGAAAAGAGAATTGAAACTTTCTATGTTATTTACCACTTTTATTTGTAACTAACGTTATTGCAGTTTCGTCCTATAAAGGAATTTTCAAACTTATACATTTAATGTAGTATTGCAGTATTGTTATTTAATTATTTCAGAGGCAATAAATAATCAAATTTCAAGTAAGTTTACACCCCTACTAGTGAACACAGAGTACTCAAGTCAGCTGTTGCAGAATTCGAGATTCCACCTTCGTGTTCACAGTTGATGCATACACCACAGAAGTTTGCCGTAGTGGCAGACAAAATGTTTTATACTACAAGTTTCTAACGAACACGACCTACCAGTTCGGATTTTGTTTTTTCTAAGTCCACATTTCTTTATCAACACATCCTATTTTTGAAGAATTCATAATGTATTTCAAAATTTTATATAAGTTTACACTCATAATTCCCCAATTGAAAATATTATATCCTATTATAGTTTCATGTGGTTAGAAACACGTAAAGCATTCCTGATATTTCAAAATGACAAACAAATGTAATATCTACAGAAAAAAATGTGCTACACTGCCATCTAGGAATTAACTATGCAATTGCTGGAGCTCTAAAATTCATCAGTAAATCCCACACAAACATAAAATCAAGAAAGTATTTTATTTCAGGTAATAAATTACTAATGTTAACTGTACAAGTAGGATACTGAATTGACTTTGATTTTCCACTAGAAAACATCAAAATTCAAGTCCTATTCAATGTTCCCACATCAAAAACAGTTTCATCTTCTTCATCCTCGTTTAGCAGGGGCAAAGGTGTCATTTCAACATCTGACCTTCTGGTTCGAACTCCGTATTTACGTACCTTAACATTGGGTTTTCTTCTGGAACATAAACAAGAGTAATAAATCAAAAAATGTGTCATTTACTCTTTACCTATAAGTTTTACAGCCTACATATAGCAAAAATAGCATTCCAATTCCAACAAAAACCAATACTCCTCTCATCACAGCACCACTTTCAATGTTTTGAGGTTCAGCAGAATCAATTGTGTAACTTTTCTCTGAGGTTTGCACAATTGAATTATTTTTATTTTGTACAGTATTATTCACAGCTGAATATTTTTCGTTCAGGTCTTTTTTTACACTACCTATGCGTTCTTTATCCTGATTCATCAAATCAGTTTGCTGATAACTTTCAAGGTCTTTTTTATGTTCATTTTTGGATTCCTGATCTGATGATTCTATGTGAAAAGAAATTTGAGAACCACCACCATTAGATACATTAGCAGTTTCAACTTTTTTCTGAGCTGATGATCGCGTTTCTATTGGTAATCCCTTTATGAATTCAATTGCCCCTAATGCGTTGGTAACACACAGAAATCCAACAAAAAAATATTTTTTATATTCCATACTTTTCAGTTTAATTCTGCAATGTTATTTTTTTCAGTAGGGCATAGTACATATGAAAAAACTATGGTTCTTTTCAACTTAATTCTAAACAAACACAAATAAAAATAAACATTTTTGTATCCCTCAAGGTTACATTGGTCAAGTGTGAAATTGTTTACTATTCCGTGGTGAAATCACCGTCATCTACCATAGAGCATCCTACATCAAACGTCATAGAAGAAAAGTCAAAAGTACATGCTGCATTCGAACTGACGCCCGGTTCACATGGAGAGTGTCATAAATGACCTCACAGCAATTCTTTTGAAACTCAGGGAAGAGCTGGATGCAGTCTTGAAATTATCTTCATACGGAATTAGGTCGAATTTCGTCATTTTTCAAATGAATAAGGTGCTCCAAAATCCAGTGAACTCTATATTACTTGGAACGGACCTGATCCGTTTTTTTAATAGCAGAAAGTGTGTCAGGAGGCAGTGAAATGTATACTATACGTATACCTGATGAATTTTCTGATGCTCATGTATTCAAAACGTATTCGTCTCTGATTCAAATACATTCATTCTGGCGTTGAAACGATGACGTCACATTGACTATGATTTGAAATATATTCATGATGATTCAAAACTAGCATGAGGTGGGTTTTGAAACGGATTTTGACATTAAGTTACCTCAGTTTCTACTTTATTTTGATCGTTATAGTTTATAAAGTGCTGAAAACTGTTCATCAAATACGTTGTAAGGTAAGTAAGAATACGACTGCAAAATTATTACTTGCACAAATCAGATCATAAGTGACGTTAGAGAAAATTAAAAAGTTTGTTTTTATTATTGAATTTGACACAAATTGAATCATGCTATTCTGGCTAATCTTATTATTAATTATTATTAAACGCCAGAAAACACCTCTGGAACGGACCCACCGACATAACCATAGCTTTGTATATGTTAGTCTATATACAATGACCATAGGCTATGTCGATGAACGGACCCGCCATAGGCAAAAGGGAAGCAAATCGATTGTGTAGGCAACCCACATATGTAACAATATCTATCTCTTTCTATATTATAGTAGGTAATGTAGCACAACATTTTGAATATATATTACTGGAATTTTTTCCCAACACCAAATCGTTATTTTTGACACCTCGACACGTGTTTCGATCACCAAGTGATCATCTTCAAGATGAACTTCCTCTTGAAGATGATTACTTGGTGATCGAAACACGTATCGAGGTGTTAAAAATAACGATTTGGTGTTGGGAAAAAAACTCCAGTAATATTTATTACTACATCAAAGGTTCCAAACAGTACATCATAAGTACATTTTGAATATATTCTTCACTTACAACTTTCTGAATTATAGAGCAAAATGATTCATTAATACATTTATAGTTTTCTGTTCAAAGTTTATTTTCGTTTATTTCAAATATATCCTTAATTTCTATATATACGAATTTGTTTTTCCGTAAAATTTTGTAAACCACATCTGAAGCATAAAGAAGACCTCCTTCAATGCTCCCTACGACAACTGGTGAGTCGAAACAGTGGTATCTGATGTTGGATAAGAAGTTCCTGCAATTCAAGAGGGCTAAGGTTGAAAAGTTTAGGCTTCTTGCATCCAATTACAAGTTCATACGTTTTTTTGCCCTGTGTACCATGTACGATAAACGATATTCAACTATTTTTGGATATTTAAATATTAGCTAATGAAATAACTAACTATTATTCAATAGATTTTTATCAGTAGATTAAGTTAAAAACGAATTAATGAGAAAAATAAACTACGGACAAACACTCCCAAACATCTAAATACACATAAAGTACCAAAGAACATACTAGTGGAGTAGTGGCACAGAATAATAAACTCAGCTGATTACTGTGTCACCCTACATAAGCACCGATATTTAATCTGTGATCTGTGACATAAGTATATAAGTAAACAGAAATACTGTGTAAACAGTGTTTACTTCTATAACTGTGAATGTGTGCTGTTTGTTTGTTTAGATAGAATTTATATCTGTTTTTTGGATAGAATTTATAGCTGTTGTTTCTTCAGGTTGTGAATTCTGTTTTATTTCATATTTGAAAACAGGTAGGGCAATATAATGGAACATTTTGAAATTGGGTGTTGTTTCAAAAGTTACAATGAGCTAATAGAAAAACTGAAGGAATACTGCGAAATTACCAGGACGAAATTCACGACAAAAGATTCTAGATTGATTACTAATGAATTTGCCAGCGCCAAAGAAAGTTTTGTTTATTCCGAACTAAAGTTAATTTGTGTACATGGTCGGACCCCCAAAATAAAAAGTGAAAGAAAACGTAAAATTAGAACCTTGAAAATGTAAGTGTATGTTGTATAAATATTAGGGGCAAGTTCATATAGCAATAGTACTTTCGGATATATATTTCCTGAATCGTGGGATGAGGAATGAAGGACTTGTTTTTTTTTTCAGCCAGAAGACAGAGTGCCCAGCTTACTTCAGAATTAAATTGATAAACTCTGGAGTAGCTTTGCAAATAGTGGCCATGAATGACAAACACAATCATCCCTTGGAAAAAATTGAGGTGGGTTCAAAATGCAATGATATTAAACCTTGTTAAATACTGGTATATTGTAATCTTGACAACAAGACTGTACTTACTCTATGCATTCAATTTTGAAACTGCACCTAAAGTTCAAAGGAAATAAGTAGTTCTAATAAATTTTGATCAGAAAATAATATAAAATGATCAGTTTGAGCCGTAGCACAAGTGATAGGATGCCCGATCCACAATCTAAACATTGAACTCAGCTTTGATCAGATATTATTCTCAAGAAAATTTTTTTGGTTTCCGTTAGTTGATTTATTTAAGTTACCCATGGACGACCAATCTGTGAATAGCGAGTATGCTCTCTGGTTGACTCAGAGAGTTTCCAACATAGAATAACCAGAACTTAGCAGTGAATGCCTTTGATACCAAAACAAGTTTGCATTCCTTGAGATAAATCTTGTTTTTTAAAAAGTCATAACATTAACCCATTAACCGTCAAAGGTGAAACGCAACTTTTCTATACATATTTTTTTTTGTGGTTTGGATCAATATTATTTATGTTTATTCTGATGGATATTCATGACAATAATCCAGAAAAAGTAAAAATATTTTTATTTAAACCAAAACAATTTCTGAAATTTACTTGAAAATGTTATAAATTGACCGTTCTTGTAATTCTCCAATAAAATATATTTTTTTCGATACTGAATATAAAATGATAAATTCATTTCCTGCTGAACAGTAATGAAAAATATGCTCAATGATAATGTGTATTTTCATTTACGTACATATTTTTGGATGTCGTTCATTTTTGGTTGTACTTGTGATGGTTGCGTATAAGCACCTTTGGCTGATAATGGTAAACATTTTCATGCACTAGTATGCGAGTTTTGACAAGTTCAGGAATATCACGCTATGATGGTTAGTTGATTATTAGCCTTGGTTGAGTTTAGTTCAGTGCAAATTACTATCGGCAGAGAAGATTTTTCGTATTTTATATAAAAAATTGTCAAAATGAGGTAAGAATCATAACTCGAGTGTAGATTTTGGTATTTCATTATCATTATTCATTCTTATAGTCAGTTTTCGAAATGGGAAATGAAGAGAGCACTGACAACGCAAGAGTTGAGTGCTTTATTAGAGGAAGAGTTGGATTACCAAATTATGATTCAATTGATGTCATTTATGTGCCGCCGGAAACAGACGAGTTGACTGATGAGGAGAACATTGATGAAAATATAATCGGAAAAGAAATAATGGAGGGGGAAATTATGAAATACAAGTTAATAAGGATAGTGATGATTCAGATGATGACATCCCTTTGAGTAAAATAGCAGAACGTACTGAGGCGGATGTTGCCGGAACTTCTAGAATAGAATCGAATGAAGATAGTCATGATTCAGAAGACGATCTCCCTCTGAGTGAAATAGCAAAACATATTGAATCAGAAAATCAAAAAGCGACGAAATCCCAAAAAAGTGTTATTCCAGAATGGAAAAGAATAGATATACCTACCTACTCAGGCTTTCCCCAATACAATTCTATTAAATATTTGAATAACATAAGAGCAGAACATGGCGGCAAGACACCTTACGAAATCTTTTCACTATTTTTGGATAACGAGGTGTCCGAAAAAATTTTGAACTTTTCAAATACCTATGCAACCCAAAAAACCGGCATGATTCTCATATCAACAAATCAGATTTGAAAAAAATTATTGGGATACTGATATTATCTGGATATCACACTCTACCACAAACTGACATGTATTGGTCGAAGGATTAAGATAAAGAAGTGCACATTGTGAGAGAAACCATGAGTCGAAATAAATTCAGATCAATAAAACAAAACATCCATTTGTCAGATAACACATTGTTGAACAAAGATGATAAATTTTCAAAATTGAAACCAATTTTTGATATTATCAACAGGAAGAATATACAGTTCGGGATATTTGCAGACAATCTTTATTGATGAAGAAATGGTACCGTGTTACAGACGCCATTCCTGCAAAATGTTTATTCGTGGAAAACCAGTGAAATTTGGTTTTCAAGCTATGGTGTCTATGTTCTGATACTGGTTACTTATTCAAGTCCATTCCATATGGCGGAAAATCAGAAAAAGCAAATCCTACTGTAGCATTGGGAACTAGAGTTGTTTTAGAGCTCCTGTCAGTGCTCGAAAATCCAGAACAACATAGGATATTTTTCGATAATTTTTTCTCTTCCTATTCTCTTTTTGTGAGCTTGAGAGAAAAAGGCTTTTTCGCAACAGGAACAGTGAGGGAAAATCGCACTGCTAAATGCCCCGTTGAAAATAGTAAAAAAATGGCTAAAAAGGAAAGAGGTTTTTACCTTTGTGCTTTCGATCCCATCCTCGGAGTTCTAGTTGTGCGATGGAATGATGATTCTGTTGTAACTGTGATGACCAATACGTGTGAAGTTTTTCCCGTTGTTCAAGCTGAACGCTACAATCGAAAAGAACACAAAGAGATTCTTAGACCCCAGCCAAATGTTATACACCAGTATAATCAATATATGGGAGGAGTAGACCTCCATGACAATGGCATTGCCAACTATCGAATTAGGATAAGGGAAAAAATTGGTGGTGGCCATTGTTCACTAAGGTGATCGACAGTATGGTTGTGAACATTTGGAAAATTTATAGAATTGCGAATGAATCCAGAATATTACAACTGGAGTTTCGTTCTCAACTGGTAATAAGTCTACTTAAATGTAGTGGGCAATCAACTAATCCCGATGAAACCTCAAATGGTGCCGAATCCATCCCATTATACGGAAAAGCATCTAAATCAGTTCTACCAGATGATATACGATTTGATAATGTCGGACATATGATAATTAGAGATACCAACAGTGCAAGAAAAAAATGTCGATTTTGTAAAAGTAACACCATTTATTTATGTATGAAATGCAAAGTGCATGTGCACCCAGATTAATTCGAAAATAAATAAATGAAGAAATAGGGCACCTACTCTATATTTTAATTTTTTTTTCATTCGATTATTTTAACCATTTTTGGCCAAAGGTTCCTTTACGCACCCACTTGTTTTTTTCAATACTATGAGTTTATATTTATTTTTAATTACAAATTGTTGTTTTTTTGGGGGTTTTAAACGTGCCACAAAAAATATTTTTTTTTAATTACAAATTTCTAATGTCTTGGTCGTTAATGGGTTAATGCTTTGATATATTTTTTAAACCTGATCAAATATTGGCCGTGTGGAATTGGCCGTGGTGGTAGTGCGTCTGACTCACTATCGGAAGGTCGTGTGTTCGATTCCTGCCTCGACCAGATATTTTTCTCGGGAGAATTTATCTGGTTGAAGCTGGAATGATTCTGCAACCGTGTTAGGAATCACACGTTAAAAGGTAAGACCTCGTTAGTCCTTACCTCGCACAAGTTTCTCAACTTCTGACAGTTGTCGTTCGTATGGGGGCGGCAGCTGATTAACGGAAAAACAGATTTTAAACAGATTTTTTTTTTAAACAGATTACCTCAAAATTCACCTCTTGAACTGGTTAGACTAGGGAAGAAATGCAAATTTTTCATATACTTAATATATTTCAATTTTTTTATTTGAAGTTCACCAGATATTTTAATTTCAAAGAGGATTACTTGTCTCAAAGTTTCAATAAATTGTAATTTGCAGAATTTCATGAAATCCACATCTTGAACTGTCTAATTTGTATTAATCACTATGTTTTTTAACTTTTGTATAACATTTTGAACATATTGAAGTGTATAAATTTCTGTAAACTGATTTCAGTCTGATAATATTGCATATTTCTGTTTATAATGTGAATGGTCAGGAACATGGTTCCTGTTTATAAAATATGATGCATTTGTCTTGATTTGTCTACCTTTTAGACTTATAAAAATTTATTTCTCCAGAATTTAATGTTGAAAGATATAATTTTTAGAGAGAAATAGATTGGTTGTCAATTTTATGCATTTATTTCAGGTTGAGGAACCACCCAAAATAAAAAAGAAGAAAGGAAGTTATGATAAAAATATTAGCAGTTTCAAGTTAGAGATAAAGAATGAAGACAGTGTCAGTTCAGAGGATATGCAGGTATTAGTTCAACAAATGAAACAAAGTCCATTGTAAGCATAACAAAATGAAGTTTTAATCAAGAACCATGAACTAGAAAAGTAAATTATTTTTTTAATAGTTCATTCAATGTGTAATAAATGCATTTATATAAGTTGTTTTACATTGTTTTCAGCCTTCCGAATTCATTGAAGTTTACATAGATAGAGATGATCCTGATCAAAAAGTGAGTGAAGGAAAAATGCACTTAAAACTTCCTAATCTTTTTCCACAACTTTTATCATTTGCTTTATTGCAGGTCGAATTTTCATTCAGAGGTCTTTGTGCGCCCGTATTTAACGTATTTACTGAAGATAAGTAAGTACTTCATTAAATAATTGTATTATTACCAGTTGACAATTGGTCATATTTTCCTTAATCTTTTAAACCTGCAAGATCAAATGTTTAATCCTTTCCATGTTTGAATACAGGTATTTAAAGCTGTATTCATAGATTAGGTAATGCAACACAAGACATATGTTGTCACAAACATTAATGCAAAATGGAACATGTTTATTTTGATTACGCAAAATAATGCTGGCACTTCGCATGGGCAAAATTAGAAAACCTTTTTCAATTTTACCCAGCAAAAAATTGCTGAAATTGAAAAAATGTTAATTTAAAGGCAGTGATTGAAAAACAAAATAAAAAAATAATGACAAAACTGACATAGATTTCATAATTGTCAATTGTTGGAATAAGGGATTTCTTGCTGGGACTAGTTGTCTATAAGGAAAATTCTTTATAGATTCTTTGTTGCTTTTACAGAGTGACATTTATAATTCGTCCTCCCGACAAAGGACAGTTAAGAGGGAAGGGGAGCTAGGCTTCATCCTGACAGAAATGAAGATGCTATCGGTGAAGTGACATTTATAAACGAATGCAGCACTTTAACCTGGATTTATTTATATAACTAGCTTTACTCTTTTTTAAAATCTGTTTTTCCGTTACTGTTTAAATAGATCCCATGTTAAGATCAAATCGAATTAATACAGATCAAGTAGTAAAACCCCTTCTTACATTTTATGGCAAGAGTATCATGTAATAAAGGGTATTTATTTTCTTCAACTTTTCTACATTCCACCTTTGAAATTCTCACCATAAGATACAAGCAAATGATATTTTTGCATATTTGAAATTGTGAAGTCACTTGTTGTATCAGGTCACTAATTAACTTTGTAACAGTCATTTTAATTTGATTAATTTTAAACAGCTCTCTCAATGTAAGCATCATTCCTGAATATGCAAAATATCTAGCAGATGGAGGAATCACTGCTGTTTTAGGTAATTGCGTTTCAGAATAACATTCTTTTTTTAATTCATTTGCGTTTCAGTTAATGACATCATGGGTGAATGCACGTCTATGTCAGTGTCGGAAAGAAAATCTGTTACTGAGGAATGGACGAAAGCCGTCAAAATCACTACTCAGCATATTATGGTCCAAGTAGGTGGATGTGCCTTACCTGATGTCTTAGATCTAGCAAAACATGCTGAAAAGGTTGGTGTAGATTCTATACTGTGTCTTCCAGAAGTATGTTTTGAAGGGTCTACACCTAAAGAACTTGTAGAATATTTGAAGATAGTAAGTCAAGCTGCTCCTAACACTCCGCTGTTATACCATCATATTCCAAAGAGAACTAATGTTGATAGTGAGTAACCTATCAACCTTTTCGTATGTAACTCGCACACAACTTATGAATAATTCTAAAAATTATTTTTTAGCAAATATCATGCTTATTTTGGAGGAGTGTACTGGAAAAATACCCACATTTTGTGGCATCAACTACACTTCCAACGATTTAGAAGAAGGTGTGGCAGCTTTAGAAATAGATAGTAAAAAAAATGTTGTATTTTTTGGAGCTGATAAGGTATTCCACATTCACTTGTGGTTAAGTATTCATAAAGTTTCAATACCCTAGTGAATTTTTGTTTTTATGTGCAGCTGTTGGTGGGTGCATTTTCAATGGGATTTGATTCAGCCATTATACCCAGTTTGAATATCTTTCCAGAATATGGCAAATGCATACTAGAAGCAGTTGGCAAGTCTAAGTTGGAAGAAGCAAGGAAACTTCAAAGAGAACTTTCAACTAAATATGATGTAATATCCAAATTTGGTAAGACCATTTTTTTCAGTATCCTCTCCCCCCCTCTTATCTGAGTTTCTTCCTAAAGGAGCTCTTGTACCTGCAATGAAAGCTGCAATGAATATAGCAACATCTATAAATGTTGGACTGGTGAGGCCCCCATTGAAAAATCTGTCAGATGAACAAATAGAGAACATGAAGAATTTGTTAGGACTCGAATAATCTATAAGGGACGAAATTGTGCAAATAGAACATTTGTTTTTCTTTATGGTGTTACAGCTGAAAGAAGACGGCAAAAAGTGAACTAATAATACTTGAATTAATTACATATAAAAATGATCATCTAAAAAAAAATCATTTGTTGAAATGTATTCAAGTAAAACTGTAATAAACATTTTGCAAACTTTTAACTAAGGGTAGTTAATGTTAGATGAAATATAATATTAAGTACCTACTTTTCTGTGTAGTGTATGTCTAGCCTAGAATGAATCTATTAAATTACACACACAACCAAAAGTGCAAGAAATCTATTATCGAAGTACCCAGACATCTGAAAAACCTGGAATAGTCATAGAAAATCAAAATATGTAAAGAGCAAGGAAATTACATGCCTAATGCTTGAAAGTAATGAAATTTTTACTTATTTCAATGTTGATATTGATTACATCAATAGTCACATCAAAAAATTCAAATTTGTGAATTACTGTGATTTTCTGGATTTTTTTCATCTGGCAATATTGTTTTCAGTGGTGAACATAGTAACCACAAAATTTCTTGAGGAGCGTCGATTTCATAAGAAGTATCAAGTGTTCATGCGTTCTGTTTGCGCCTGCTAGAATTAACACGTTAACAGGTAAGACCTTAGAGTTTTCGTTCATAGGGGGTAATAACTAGTTAACGGAAAAACGATTTAACAGATTTCAACAAAAAAGTTTCTTCTATGCATTACAAATTTTGTCTTCTCTTAAATAATTTTGGAAGTTGATTGACATGAAGATTTTTTTTTATTGGTCATCTTAAACTGATAAAGGTAAACCATACTGGATTCCTACTCCGTGGCCTTGCCTCCAATACTTATTTCGACGAAAAATATAATTTTTGATTGGAAATCTCTAATCACAACTGAGTGCAAAACTATCATGTTTCATATTAAATTTCCCACCAATTTCACCCACTACAGATTTCAAAAACTTAAATTCAAGAAATTTTGCACTCAATTTCATTTTCTCGAATTACTTCAACATGAATCAACTTTTAATTCAGTGGGTACTGAAATGATCAGTGTCCCTTCTCTCTACAACTAAAAAATGTATGGCAAATATTAGTGATGGGCATAATCGAAATATTTTGGTAATCGAATTGTATGAATAATCGAATTATAAATCACTCGCAATGCGCAGGAGAATCACTCAAGACATTGTTAATTTATGCATTTATAGATATGGTTACTGTTCTTTTCGGAGTAATATAATAAGTATCGAGTCGTGCCGTACATTCGTTTAATTTATGTCGATCAAAAAATGAGACCGGTTCCAAAGAAAACTACCAAATATCTTGATAAAATTATTTTTTTAAATAATATATGAATTGTACCTTATTATATTGAACTGTGATTTTGATGTGATTTTAACTGCCTTAGAATGTTTTATTTTATTTTTAAATTGAGAATTTATTTAATTTGATTAGTTTTATTTGTTAATCTATTGTTGATTCTTTTCATTCTGTTTTATGTTTGAACTTTTTATTAAAGTTCAATTTCAATATTTTTGAAAATATCTTAATAACGACCTTGTTCATCCTTCCTGAATTATTATTCATATATTTCTTTATCCATCCTCGATTGGCTCTGGAACTATCAGTGGTTGACTTATATATATATGTCAAATAACCAAAGCAGTTGCAGTTCTAATGCCATTTATAATTCGTACTTGCAAACATAACCGCTTTAAAAATTACTATCATTTTTACGTCAGCCGCCGATAGTAATCAAACGTGTGATCTGTGATTGCGAATAATATAAAAATTCTTCTTCTTCTTCTTTTATTTTTGGTCCCAGCTTCCAGGTTAATATAAAAATTAATTGGAATTATTGTGATAATCGATTTGATATCTCGAATATTGGAATTATTATGATAATCGAATTATCGATTATTTTTAATTCGAATTAGCCCATCACTACTTTGAATACTTTATTATGGTAATGGAGTAGGTATTTTCAAATTTGAGAAAACAAGCAATTCATTAAATTAAAATTCTCTAGAATTTTCAGTTTTGTATCTCAATACCTCTCACAGAAAAAACACGCTTGTTGAAACGTCATAATGATTGTTTTTTTAGGTTAGGTTCTAGTCTCGGAAGTAAAAATAAATATTTAAGACAAATCAGTTATCAAATCAACATCGTTAATCAACCAAAGAACTGATTTTATAAAATTTTGACTCTGACAAAATGGTTTGATAAAGTGGATGCAAAATTCTACGTTTTTGAATCAATAAAAACAGAAGAAAGAAAAAACGGGAAGAAATTGATACCGGAAAGCAAGATGTCTTTGTTTAGAAAGCCTAAGAAGACAATACAAAGAAGAGTATTCACTGAGAACGATGATGAAGATGAAGATGAACAACCCATGGACTTCCAAGAAGCGGCTCCTGTCGAAAAAAGACCAAGAAAAAAAGACAAATCTTCCAAACAACAGATACTATTGAGTTTCGATGCTGAAGAAGAGGGGGAAGTTTTTCAAGTGAAAAAGTCTTCGCACAGCAAAAAGGTTTTGAGAATGTTTGAAAAGGAAAAAAAGAAAAAGGATGTCAAACCTGAAAAAGACGAAGTCAAATCAAAGGAAAAAACTGAGATTGTAACGGATGACCTGGTGTTGGTGGTTAATTCCAATCATAAAAAACCTCCTACCCCTCCTCATCCGCAGATTCTCAGTGGACGAGATGCCTTATGCGCAGGTAATTGATTTAAAAAATTTAATTTAAAGGACTGAAATCATTGATGTAGAAATAATTAGGGAAAATCACTCCTCTCTCATACTATATCTGTGAAAACACTGTTATTGATGTATGTTTAACCAACCAAGTTGGAAGGTTTAATACATTTTTTTGTTTTCAAAATTCTTTATCAATGGAAAGTGAGTTTTATCACACTCACAATTGAATATTTTGTTAGAATGAGGTTTTGCAAAGGCTTTCAAAAGAGTATATTGTGGAATATTTTCATTAAGACTTGAGAAATTTGGTATTAATAGTATTCTTGTTTTGCCATCCAAACTGGTTTGGATGGCAGAACTTTAGTTTTAGTTAGACATTGTTTTTGTTTTAAGGTGGGTAAAGTGTTTTCATTAGATTAATTTACACCACAGGTTATAATTCTACCTATCAAGTATTCTTGATATTCCTACTCATAGAAAATCTATCAGGTGTTCCTTAAAGGTTTATTTTGGAACCTTTCCTATGTAACACTTCATAATAGGAATTTTCATAGATATAATTGAAACATTGAGTGTACAATTAGGGAAAAGGAAACGGGTTTTCCTTTTCCCAAAACAAAACATAAGCACTGCATCCTCACGTGCATTTTGCTAGCCACCTTTTTTACATTTGCACAAAACGTTAATTTCAATAATCAGAAATGGGTTCGCTATATTAGTTTGCTATAGTATTTTAATTTATATGGTAATTACTTTTTATGGCAACTAAAATGCTCCGGTTTCTACTCATCATTATTACTTAAGAGAGTAAACAAAGCACTGTTTGGAATATGACTTTATCTTGGTCATTCCACATTTTTCGATTTCTGAACTTTCGAAGCCATCTAATCTGCTATCATGTATCGGTCTCAACAATATCAAGCAATCCTCACTTATTTTTAATAATAATAATAATAATAATTCATTTATTGACTACGTTATAAAAAAAATTATTTGTAGCAGGTCAATTACAAGATATATGTACAATCAAAGCACCTTATCAAAATTAATAAAAATATGAGATGGATATATACATACATACATATATACATGCACATATAC
>WOGJ01247049.1:0-10687 GCA_015342185.1 Leptinotarsa juncta
TGTGAAAGGTTTGCGACACACACCATTCACAAAATGGTGTCAGGTGTGAAAGGTTTGCGACACACACCATTCACAAAATGGTGTCAGGTGTGAAAGGTTTGCGACACACACCATTCACAAAATGGTGTCAGGTGTGAAAGGGTTTTAAACGCCTATTACAAATGGTTGTCAGTTAATGTGAGGTTGTTTTTTTTCGAGATTATTCCCTTGTTTAACAAAATAAACCCCTGAAATGATGTTTAATTAGGACGCCAGTAACCTGCGGACCGTATAGCGAATGATATTCAGTATATATTGTACGTTTTAGTAGTATTTCCCTGATTAGTACCTGCGCCGGATATTGAATTAAAAAAAAGGGGTTAGATTTCGAAAATTATGCCAGGAAATAACGAAACGCAGACAGCGCAGAACGCAGAAATGGATAACAGCGCCCCTATTACTTTAAGTTTAGAAAATATACCTATTTTCAGCGGTAACTCGAACGTTGCGGAATTTGTAAGGATTATAGAAGACACAGTGGCATTTACTAAATGGAGTCCAGAAAAGACTACGGCTTTAGCAAAATTAAGATTAAGAGGAATCGCGAAACAAATCATAGAAGCTGACGATGTGTTGAGAACAACAACTGATTGGGTAACCTTAAGAAAAGGATTGATAGACCAATTCGGAATATTGAAAATTCCAGGTCAGGACAGACAAAAATTTACGGAATGCAAACAATATCGAGGCGAGACTTGCAGAAACTTTTTAGCGCGTTTGAAAATACTAGCGGCGAAATTAACCGTTTTAACTGGAAATCAAGCAGTAGACAACGTTCTGAAAGCCACACAAGAAACAGAAATGATCACGCAATTCACCATGGGTTTAACGGATCCTTTACGAAGGAAGGTATTATTTGCAGGTCCTACTAGTTTGCAACAGGCCTTGGAAATTGCAGAAAAAGCCGAAGTTATCTCGAATTTAACAAATAATAGCCCGAGACAAATTCGAACGTCAAGCCAGGCAGATAAGAGGCGTACATACGGTACAGATGGCGGAACATACAGACAGCAAGAAAACAGATATAGGCAGAACAAGTGTAATAGGATACAAAACGATGAAAATACTAGTTATGAACAAATATCTGGGACACACAATCGAGAAATAAAAAGAAGGATTAACCATATGAGTTGTGAGTTTTGTAGTAAATTAGGACACACAAAAGAAAAATGTTGGAAAAGACAAGGATTATGTTATAATTGTAAGGAAGCAGGACATAGGGCAGTTGAATGTCCACAAAAGCAACGAACGAATGATCACAGCAGAGGAAATTTAAACGGAAATACGACTTCCCGGGCTCCCACGGAAGAAGTCGGCACGAATTAGACAAAATTGAAGGGAAAGTTTGGGTGTCAAATTCTGCGTGCACAGACATTGGCATTCAAAAGAATACCGTAACGATAGAAGTTGATGGTATATGTAGGAAAGTATTGATAGACACTGGAGCCCAGTGCAGCTTAGTTTCAGCAAATTTAATAGATGATAGAAAGATTTATCGAGGAAAAAGATGTGATTTGCGAGATGTTCAAGGAAATTTGATCCCATACAAAGGGTATACAAAAATGAAATTGAGATTTGGAAAAAGTCAAGAAATTGAGCATGAGTTCTTAGTTATACAAGTGGATGAGTTTACTACGAACATTTTATTAGGAATGGATTTTCTGCAAGAATATAGGGTTAAAATGTGTTGGAACACAAACATGATGCTTTTATTGAATCAAAAAGTGAAATTGGAAAGCGAATCTGCAAGAATTTGTGGAGCCAGAGATTCTGAAATAATACAAGAGAAATTGATTAATTTAGAAAGGAAAATGGAAAGTATAGAGGAATACTTGATTGATAGCAGGGAGAATATGAGAGATGTTTCCCAGAGGAATTCAGTGTCACTACCGCTGAGTTTATCTGGCCGGGAAAGAAGTAGTGTTCCCTTCCGGCCCCAGGAAAATGGAAATTTCTCTAAGTATTTTGCCCATGGAAATGAAGTTTATGAAATTAAGGAATCTGGATATGAAGATTATGTGGATCAAGGTTACAGAGAGCCAACGACTTCCAGTAGCAAGCCGTGCTCAGAAAAAGGTTACAGAGAGCCAACGACTTCCAGTAGCAAGCCGTGCTCAGAAAAAGGTTACAGAGAGCCAACGACTTCCAGTAGCAAGCCGTGCTCGAAGAAAGAATATACAAGAGGAAATTGTAAGGTAAAAAGAAACAAGTTTAGTGATGAGGAAACTAACTCAGAAATAGTGGAACGGGAGAATGAGCTTAGAATTTTCCAGTATGCTGGAGCTAACCGAAATTCCGTTTCTACTATCGATCAGGAAGAACCTCAGTACGGAAATGAAAATGTATATGAATTAAAGGAACAATGTGAATGTGACGAGGCAAGAGCTTTGCCTGTCATTAGACGAGAGAAGTTCGGAACAAATGGGATTGAAAGTAAACGCGGTATTTCCTTGTATGCAAGGCCCGGACCTACAATCAGCCCATTCGAGAAACAGAAAGAAATCTCAATAGAACACGACTACGAAGATAATAAGATAAAGAGAGAAAAACGTTTTTGGAACATGAAAGGAATCAATGTGAAAGCAGAAAATACTTCAGAATTACTAAGGGAAAACCCTTTCAGTGGCAGGAAAGAAAATAATATGAAAGCAGAAATCGCATCAAAAGTGCAGAAAGAAACAGTAAGTAAAAGTAAGAGAGTAGATAGAACAGAAACCCCTGGCAGTGAAATAAAAGAAAATATAGAAATGAACTCAAGTTGCAGAAATACGGAGAACGAGATGCGTAAGGCAAATAAAAATAAAAATGATATTTTAAAAAGCACAAATGGAACTAAGCCGAAAATAAAATTAGAAAATTATGGGAATAAAAGAGAAAATCGCAAGAAATTGGACTCCAAAATTTGCACGAATTTTGGTAGTCATGAGTACGGCGCTGGAAAAGATAAACAAAATACGGTAACGAGGGATTCTACTAATCACCAAAGTATTTCCCCAGAAATGTGGAATGAGAGTAAACACGGAAGTTACGACCGGGTCAATGAACCTATTCACGCAGAAATGACAGACGAAAGCGCCTTGCGGTTAGACAAGATAACCGAGTGGGACATGAGCGTTGAACCGCCCTTGAGTGAGCCGATGCGAGAGGCGCCCAAAATAGAAGAAACCATAGGCGGGGATGCATGGTTGAAAAGGGATGTTACATTGCCGCCACGGACAAAAGTAATATGTGTAGCTTGTACGGAAAATAACTTAAAATCGACAAATTTGATCATGACAGATGAAAGAAAAATAACAGGAGTAATGATAGCAAGAGCAGTAATCCGAAATAATAAAGAAGTGCCTTTACTAATGGTAAATTTACTAGATAAAGAAATCAGAATACCTAGGAACCACAAAATTGCTAAAGTATATAGTGCCGATACTGAGGAAAATCAACAGGAAAGAGAAAATGATGTGAAAATAAGGTATACGCAGTCAAGTCATGATGATGAAATTTTAGGAATATTGGGGTGGAAAGAGAACTTGACTCCCGATCAGGAAAAGCTGTTTGCCTTGATAAAAGAATATATTGATGTGTTTCATGCACCTTCTCAGAAATTATCTTGTACACATTTAGTAACACATCGTATTATTACTGAAAACGTACCTCCCATTGCGAAAAGACCTTACAGAATCCCTTACCAGAGGAGACATATTATGGATAAGGAGATATCTAATTTATTGAAAGACGGAATCATTAGGAATTCGTGCAGCCCTTGGAGCGCGCCGGCTATTTTAGTAGAGAAGAAAACCCCGCCGGGGCAGGAGACCCAATATAGGTTATGTGTCGATTTTAGAGCCCTGAATGAAGTTACCAAGACTGATTATTATCCCTTGCCGCACATACAGGATACGATAGATCAACTCAGCGGTACTAGTATATACAGTGTGATGGACCTAGCGCAGGGTTACTACCAGATAGAAATGCATAAAGATGACATTGAAAAAACTGCGTTTTCCACTCCTTACGGTCATTACGAGTTCACTAGAATGGTCATGGGGCAGAAGAATAGTTGTTCATCCTGGTCTAGATTAATGAATGCCGTACTATCCGGATTAACAGGAACCGAATGTTTAGTATATCTAGACGACATAATCATTTTCAGCGGCGACGATGTGAACGAACACTTAGAAAGATTGAAACATGTATTCGAGAGGATGCGAAACAGCAATTTAAAGTTTAAACCAACAAAATGTAAGTTTTTACAATCCGAAGTGAAGTATTTAGGTCATATAATATCAAAGGAAGGCTGTCGCCCTGACCCTGAGAAAACTATGGCTGTGGATAAGTACCCTCCGCCCAAGAACGTAAAAGAAATTCGATCATTCTTAGGTTTGTGCGGTTTCTACCGTCGATTTGTATCCGACTATGCTAAAATCTCTCAACCTTTAACCTACCTAACAAAAAAGGATATTAAATTTGAGTGGACAGAGAGTCAAGAAAAAGCATTCCAAAAGTTAAAAGAAGCATTGGTGAAGCCTCCTGTTTTGAAATACCCCGATTTCAATAAACCGTTCATATTGGTCACTGATGCTTCAGGCACCGCTATCAGTGGAATATTATGCCAAGAATACGATAAATTCGAACACCCAATATGTTATGCAAGTAGAACGTTAAATGCAGCGGAAACAAGGTACTCTACTATCGAAAGAGAATGTTTAGCTGTAGTATGGGCTGTTAAAAAATATCAATGTTACTTAGTAGGTCGTCATTTCACAGTTATAACTGATCATAGACCGTTGTTGTATTTACTAACCATAAAAGACCCTAACTCTCGGTTAGCTAAATGGAGCATGAGTTTATTAGAATACTCTTTCTCCATTCGTCATCGTCCAGGGAAGATTAACGCAAATGCAGATGCATTATCAAGAATTGCAATAACAAGTGAACCGAAGTTTGGAACAAATACAGCGCACGACGCTGGACCTTCTATACCGAAGCCAGTCACGAGGATCATAAAACAGATAACCCAAATTCCTCAAGAGAATCCCGTTATAGTCCCCGAAACTATTTACGACTTGCAAGAGATTAAGAAGTTGCAGATGGAGGATCCTGAAGTAAATAGAATAAAGAAAAAATTAACAGATGACAACAACGATTCAGATTATTACTTGTACGAGGATATTTTATATGTAATAAGAAAGATAGACGAAAGGAGGGATAAAATATACGCTCCTCAAACAATAAGAAGTAATTTGCTAAAACTGTATCATGAACACCCGTTTTTTGGTCATACAGGTCATGAAAAGACGCTGAAAGCGATTAGCCGTGATTTTACGTGGAATGGGATAAGAAGAGATGTAATTAATTGGTGCGATAATTGTCACGGTTGTCATTTGTATAAGACCCCTGCACAAAGACCGGTAGAAATGCAGGAAGTTCGCATCCCTAATAGAGTTTTTGAAATGACTGCCATTGATATTGTAGGACCTTTAAATAAAACACAAGACGGAAACCGGTACATTTTAACAATGATTGATCATTTAACGAGGTATCCCATAGCTATACCGATGAAGGACATAACGGCTGAAACCGTAGCCCGTGTATTTGTAGAACAAATAGTACTGCAGTATGGTACGCCGCATTTTCTGTTATCTGATAGGGGAAGTCAATTTTTATCGCAAATGTTTAAATCAGTTTGTAAATTGTTAGGAATCAATCGACTGAAAACCACAGCCTATCATCCCGCGTCGAATGGTATTATCGAACGATTCCATAGGAATCTCAAGGAAACGTTATCACACTTAGTGGACGAACAGCAGACAGATTGGGATAGACAATTGAATTACGCTTTAGTAGCTGTGCGAAATCAGGTTCATAATGCAACAAAAGAAACGCCTTTTTATTTGATGTATGGTCGAGATATGATTCTCCCATTCCAATTGACGACGCAGCCCCCTTGTTTAAAATATGACGTGGACAGTAATTTTGTGTCAGAATTTACAATAAGAATGCAAAAGTCGCACGAGATGGCTAGACTGTCTATAGAGGAAGTAACTAAGTCAAGGAGAGATAAGTTTAACGTTAAGGCGAAACACAAGGACTTTAAAATAGGTACAAGAGTTTATTTAAAAATGCCCCCTGTAACTAAACCTAGACACAAATTATCACGAAAATTATCCCCCCGATGGACAGGTCCTTACAGGATATTGAGAAAGTTATCTTCAGTTAATTACGAAATTCAATTGATAAATAGTAGTAAGAGACAAATAGTGCACGCGGAAAGGTTGAAAATATTTAAAGGAGACAAGGGAGTTATACCTCCCTCCGACAACGAAGAGGTTAACGGAACTAAACTTAAAGATGTAGAAGAAAGTCCTGTGGAAGAAGAATATGAGGAATGTGAACTTATGGATCAAGTGCCGATTATGATAAAATTTCCTCCGGATAGACAAGACAGACCCCCTATGAGAAACGAACCAGAGAATAATGAAAACGAAGGCGAAATACAGCCTCGTTATGAAACGAGATCACGAGGTCCGGTAAATGAACTACCTTGGATATCTAATAGTAGAATTTAAAGTAAATCAAATAAGGAAGTAACAATGTATATATAAGAGTGAAATAATAAAGTAGAGATGTAAAGAAAACACGTAATTAAATTAAACCAAAGAGATTGGTAGAATAGAAATAGTTAGTAGACGAACGGATTATTCTAGGAAAAATTGAATCTATAAAGAATTAAGGATAAATTGTAAGGAAAATAAAATACGATGATAATTAAGGAAAGGTTAGAAAGGTATTATTAAAGTAAGGCAATGCTAGTAATTATATAAGTTAAATACTTAAGCATTCCATGAAAAGATAAGTTTAAATTGTAAAATGAACAGACGCGAGTAACCGACTAGTCAAGATTTTTAGTAGGATAATTATAATACTACACAGTATGATTAAGTTAGAAAAACAATAAGGGAAACAAGACGTTTTAAATTAGTGTTAACGAATAGAAAAAGAGAAGACATTAACAAAAACTGTCGTTTGCAGTTATGGTATTGGTGATGCAGAAAGAACACGGCGTTCAGGCGAAAATGATCGCTTACGACTGCGAAAATCCGGACGCAAATATAACAGCGGTTTCTTTGAGAGATGTGCCAGAATGCCCGGAGATACCAAACGCATATGAATCGAGAGATGTAAGATTATTTGTATTAGAGAAGCAAAGGTATGAGCACATCCAAGTCAAAGCGTGCCTCATCGAAATAAATCAAATCATGACGAAATGTGGGATGTTTTCCCATAATTCCTTGTTGGCCGACAGTTTGATGTCTTATGTACATACCGTAGGACGAGAAGAGTGTATAAAACTACATAAAGTATTAGAATACAGAGGTTTCGTTTCTACCGTGATAACGTTACGACCAAATGCAACGCAGACGACTTCAGTCGTCCTAGCTGGATCGCTAAGTGACGATGGGACGTGCGCAGGGACCACTTATTATTTCCGCGAAAAGAAATACGAGAATGTAGTAGTAACTTCCAACGTTAAAATAACGTTAAGAGACTTTTCTGCTTTAGCGCGTCTCGAATCTAATTCGATCAGTTTAATAAACGATCTTAAGTGTGAATTCAACGAAGGATATTGTATGGATGCCTTCTCGGGAGAATTGGCATGGGAACCAACCCCAGAACCGAACTGTAAGAAATATGGGAAGCTGTACGAAGGTAGAGCGACCATGATCACGGAAAAGATGTCTCCGGAAATGACGCAAACCTTCGTAGTTATAGAAGAACGTACTCGACTTTTCGCATTACAATTAATAGAATTAACAGAAGTATGTAATTATCGAGCCTGGGTTACTGAGCACCCGCGTATATTAGTAATAGAATTGAGAGGAAACATATCTTATACACGTATAGAGTGGGAAATAGCGAATGGAAACCCAAACTCGGATTTAATCACTTATGTAAACTCGAAATTTCTCTATATTGAACAATCTTTCAAGCGTAGTTTTAACTATATGTTATCAGAAGCAATAAACAGAAGATGTTTGCTTAAACGAGAGATACTTGTAAATCGTTTAGCTATAGCTCGTCAATCTAAGGACGAGGCCGCTTTAATTTTGAGAACTCAGCCTGGTTATGTGGCGAAAATTGCTGGAGAAATAATTTATCTTTTAAAATGTTTACCAGTCATAGTAGAAATTAGGCGTGATAAATTTTGTTATCAAGAATTACCTGTTATATATAACAACCGTAGCCTGTTTATGGCACCTGTATCTAGAATATTACAGAAGTTTGCTCAACAGACAGATTGTTCTCCTGTCATACCCCCTGTATTTCATCTAGATGGAAAGTGGATAGCTTTTAGTCCATATCCCAGTTCCGCAGATAACCCGGAAGAAATAAGTCTGTATAGCCAAGATGAAGTAAAATTCCAGAAAATACGAAACGTTGCTCGAAGTGGAATATATACAGATGCTGAAATGAGACGAGCGCAAGACAACTTAATGTTTGCAGCAGAGAGACAAGCCATAAATAATATTTTAATCAATAGGATAGCTGGAAGATCCGTATCCAGTCAAGGGATAAATTCTATGAATATGTTCTCTGAGAAAGAAATAGAAAAATTAGCCAAATCAACAATGAAGAAACTTTATGGATGGTTTACCGTTATAGGAGAATGGACCAGCGGATTGTTGGGAATATATTTTTGTGTAAGGATAATTAAATTCCTAATTGAGACCCTTGTGAATATGATAGCGCTGCATCGACTAAAAGGGTGTTCGTTATATCTATTTTTTGCCATCTGGGATACGTTGACTGTTTTCGTAATGCACCAACATCGTAAAGATAAAAAAGATGAAAACGTTGAACGCAACCCCGGCAGAAATGATAACTCCACCGGGTCATGTAGGAAGGTGACACCTATAAAAACCGAACCATCGATATCAGCCCCTATCGAAGACAGGCACGATATATTAGTGTCTACTAATCCCTTTTCCAGGAGTTATTGGAAGTACGACGATATAGTTTAAGATTAATTACCAGATATGCACCAAAATTTGTGTTTGTAAGAAAATGATAGTATATGTGAATAGCTAAGAGTCAAATAAATTTGTGAATTTATGTAATAGATATAAGAAATTATGACTTAAGATATGGATATAATAATTTCAATGGCAGAGTGCATCTCAGATTATGTTTATCGTACAAGACAAATGTGTTTTCATCCCTATTTAATAATCTGAAGCGAGATCAAGCTCAGTATTAGTTGCGACGCGAGTGCCTGAGGTTCTAAACACTGCTCAAGAAAGTTCCGCTACGCCGAAAAGTTCGTGTGAGTTTCGAATTAAAGTGCGATTAAATAGTTAATCAAAACTTAAAGCTCGTAAAAAGTGAAAAACGGGTAACTAACAATAACCTGCCGAACACATCATTTTGAAGAAAGACAGTTATAGTAGTATGGAAGCCCTATTAGATTCGTTGAGGTACCTGATCAGACCGGAGTGTAGACGTGAAATACTCCGAGTACTATTGAAATTCCTAGTGCTTGACGTGGATCAGCTTCCGTTAATATTGGACAGACCGGACTTAATGGAAAGACGCAGTACCGTACTTTCCCATATTGTGGTATGCCATGTAATGTATACCAGAACATTACTGGAAATGGGAATTGATTACTGTGATTGCTTGTGGTGCCCGGAAGCCATGAGACCACTCCAGGTATTGCCTCCGCCGAGAGAAGACAGATTTGTCCCATATAGCCGACCGGATCGTCAGTGGATGAGAGACCTACCTCGAGAGGCGCCACCCTCACCCAGATACAGCGAAACAGTTGACAATGTCCCGGATTATCTACAACAATGGCCAGATGTACCCCCGCCCATGACCAGAATCAGGTTCACTTGTGGAGGAAGCAGAGTCCCACCTCCTGAGGCCACCGCATCGCCAATGATCACACCTACGGCCTCCCCGACCGTATCTCCAATAAGATTTCCGAGATGCCAATTGCGTTCTGAAGCAGCACCGCCTTCCGCAGGACAGGACATACCCGGACCGAGCACGGCATATCACCGTGTGTTAAATGGACCATGGGACAAATTGCTGGTGTTACGTAAGAATACCTCTGGTAGCGACAGCGAATAGCTAGCAAGTCACGGAAGTTGTGTAAGTTTAGTTAAGGAATATAAATATGTAGGAATTAGCTGTTATATAGTGATTGGGTGTTGGTACAATATCAATTAATAGTTTAAACAAGAATTTAGAACATAGTCAACAACTCCCAATTCTATAAGATTTAGTAAGTAAGTTAAGAAAACCAGGTACGCCAGCGTAATATGATATTATTACTATTGTGAATTAAGACAGACTTGAAATACATCGAGAAACATGGCATTAAATCTAGTGGCGATGACGACATATTAGATGTCATCATCTTTTTATTAAGAAGGGAGGAATGTGACAAACCGAATAACCGTGCGTCGGTAATTAAGAATACGTAGACACGAAGAACTGTTAAATTGATCAATTAACACCAGACGACTCGCGAGAACAATTAATATCAATTAAACGAAAATCCCGATGCGTTCAGTCCATCGCGAAAGATAAAGAGTCGGCGGCATCCCTCTAATAATCATAAAACTGTCATCGGTAATTTATAATAGAA
>WOGJ01247253.1:0-10002 GCA_015342185.1 Leptinotarsa juncta
CAATGATTAAAAGTATGTTACAATCCAATAATAATGTAGACATTTCAAAATATTTCAAACTAATTACATTTCTGAAACAAAATGGGAAAGGTTACACACCCAAGAAAGCTGCGATATTTACGAGTATACATATTAGTGACTTTTTAAATAATGCTCCCGATGAAGTTTATTTAATGGACAAAGTAGTTGTTGTATTTGGGATTGCAGGAGCTTGTCAAATTTGTGAAATCAGCCAGGTAGCATTAGAGGAAATTGAAGATTGGAGAACGTTATTAATTGTTAAACTCAAGCAAACAAAGAATGATGTAAACAGGAGATTTGTAGTTACTGGAATGAAAAATGTATCAATCAGGTTGTGGGAGCAATCAGTTTTATAAGCCTCCTGAAGTAGTGGCTAATTGTCAAGCAGTGGCTAATTGTCTTCAGCTTGAAAATGCCAATTCATGTACAGGTCTTTCATTTCCAAGATCGTCTGCTACATTTTTAGTTGAATCTGGGGGAAACTTGATGACACTAAAGAAACATGGGGTTTGGAAGTCATCAACGGTCGCTGAAGGGTATTTTGATAAATCGGTAGCACACAGGACAGAAATAGCTAATGAAGTGTTTGGAACGTTTGGCAGTGCTGAAAATAACAACCACACCTGATTTACGACCAGATACATCAACGGCAGTTGTGTTCATGGCAGAAAAAAATATAATTTCAACACAAGAAAAGTCGACTGTTGTACCGAATAGTTCAAGGAACATATCATTCATGCAATGCACAGTTAATAATTGTAGTTTTGATAGTGCTGTCGTTTCAAGTTACAGAAAAAAATTTGAGAATATTGGGTAAATTCATTCAATAACACGAGTCTTGTGTAGGGATAATTTCAAAAAATAAGTGATATTTTGAAAAATATTCAGAGGTTTGATCTCGAGTACACCAAGTCTAATCGATTGAAATGAGTGCAAATCCACAATTTTCGAATTTTTGTTAAACAAATGACTGAATGCATTATATTATCGATAGCATTATCACCGAACACCAGTAACTGCTGAGGAAAATATAAATACCACGTCATATTCCATCTTTAATCGTCTCCCGAACATATAGAATAAGGAATATTGCATGTCGGCCATAATTCCAGTCATCATAATTATTTTAGGTTATAATTTCCACTAGAATGTCGTGTTCCAACATAAAAGGAAAACGATATTTTGACCTATTACTTGCTGAATATGTACTAAAATAATTCATGTAAGGTAAATTGAAGCCTCATTGATAATTCAGAGTGTACAATTAATTTCAGATTGTTGCTTCTCACATTAATCATTGATTAATTTGTATTTTGCCAAAGTTACACTTGGAAAAGTTTATGTTTGTACAATGAAGTTTTGATGACGTGATTTTTAATGGATGAACGTTCGTTTCTAAGCTTTTCAAACTAAACTTTCTAGGGGCTGAAATGTTTAAAATATTTATTTTATGGATAGCCCCGTTTTAACTGTTACATTCAGTTTCATATCTATAGCAAATAGTTTTAAGGAATACAACCGGAATTAATTCCTTTTTTGTAAATTTGGGCATAATGCCACGTTGATGTTGCTTCCAGCACCAATCTGTTGCTGTCAGTTCGTTACCCAATCAAGTTTGATATTTATTATTTACAATTAGGATCGCTCTTGTTTCGGTTATTTTAAACTAGTTTATATGGAATGTTTTAACTGAAGTTATCACATATAGGTAGTCAGTGGGTTAATGGACTGACACATATCAGAAAACAACTACTCCCCTGGCTAATACCACGAACGGCGTTTGATTATATTCGACAGGTGTCAATGCAGTATTCTTCAGTGACTTTATTCCTGCATTGCGACAGTTGTATCTCCGACAGCATATGCAGGAATAAGTGCACTGACACCTGTACGATACAATCTAACTCCCTTCGTGGTATTAGCCAGGGGAGTAGTTGTTTTATGATAGATGTCAGTCCATTGACCTACAGTGTAGTAAGTTGAGACTGGCCTGAACGAATTGTTGCTTTTGATTATTCAACTGAAATTAAATATGAAAAGATATACAGCTAAGTATCTCTGGAAGTATATCTACAGAAGTATTTATGATCGCGGTTTGTACTGTCTCTTAAGATTTCAACTGAGTGAAATTCAATTTATGAAAAAAAGGTGATAGAACTGACCGATACTTGAGGAAAATCCTTTATAACGTATTAAAAAAAACACACTGTGAGATTTTCACTTGAAAATTCACAAAACCTCGTATAGCGAAACACGTGTCTTGGTTTTGTAAACATTCAAGTGTAAATCTCACATTAATAGACCAGGGTCGATAATTTTTTAAACCAATAAAAATAACAGTATGATGAAACCCATTAGAAAAGGAGGGGCATATGATATGTTGAATGGCAAAGTTGTAGATAATTAAAAGTTCTACAACTTTTGTATTCACAATTTTTTCACATAACCTCAAAATTTATGTGAAATATTCAAATAACCAAGTTTTTGTTTTTTTTTAAATCTACTAAATTTCGTGAAAAATTACCTTTTTATGTCCAAAATATACTGTAATATATTTTCTCACCTTATTTTGACTTAATATCAAAAAATCATCCTAATTTTCAATCGAAAATTCTCGCGATAATTCTCAAAATATCAGCTTTTTTTAAAAAAGTCGGTGTGCATTTTGTTCCGTGAAATCTCTACTCTCTGATGGTGTAAAAATTATACATTACTATAGTAAAAGTTCTGAGAAAATGAAAAAAATCAAAAAACCCGAATTCGAATTATTATCATTCGAATTTTTTATATTCGAATTATTTTTTCATAAAAAAAGTAATTGCTGCAATTTTATTCAGTTCATTTATTGAATTCTAATTACATTCATGTCAGAAAATTTCATAAAATATAAATATACTTGTAAATCGTACTATTGAATTTAGATACTTCATCCTGATTACGTTAATAATTATAATATTTCTAAAAACGTGAATCTTGTTATTTATAAATACCTTATCTTGAATTTTAAGCCCCTATCTACTATAGTTTTTGTCTCTTTGATGGCATTTCATCATCGTTAGATTCGACAAACTTTTCAATTCTAGTTGATCTTTTAAATCTTCAAGCCCATCACCTTCTTCGTATCCAATATAATTTCCAATCTGCATTGGTTCTTCATCCACAATTTCATCTGAATTGTTAACTTCCAGATTGGAGCAATTTTCAGAACCAAGAGCATAAATTTATGCATTTTAAATCATATTTTCGACAGCTCCATTTTAACTGTTACATTCAGTTTCATAGCTGCAGCAAATAGCTTCAAGGAATACAACCGGAATTAATTCCTTTTCTGTCAATTTGGGTATAATATCACGTTGATGTTGCTTCCAGCCCCAATCTTTTGCTGTCATTTCATTTCCCAACCAAGTTGGAAGCTCCTGTGGGTGGGTGTTTTGCCAAAATGAAAGATGATTTCATTTTTGCTAATTGATATTTTTGAAATCTTAATTGATTCAGTGTTATTTTTTTATTATTTCATTCATAAATAGCTTTGATTAATTGAAATAAATTTTTTTATATCTTCCTTACTTGCATCTTGCTTATAAAAAACATTGCCCAAATTTGACAAATTTTTAGCGTCTAATAATGAATTTACAATACTTTTCTTTCCTTTTCCGGCAAATCCAGATGTATCGCAACCAGAAAAACAATGCAGAAATGCAACAATATTTTTGAAGGATTCTTATTTGAAACTGTTTGATGTGCTTTTTTTATATTAATTTAAAATAAGGTGAAAAAATATATATTTCAAATCAAATAAATTACAGTGTATTTGGACCATAAAATTTAAGTTTTCACCTAATTTCGCCATTTTTTCACCATTTTCACTTATTTTTTACCCTTAAAAACTCACCCCCTCCCACTTTCCGAACTCAGATCGCCTGTAATTCATTTTACCTTTAATTTTTATCATATTCCCCTCCTTTTCTAATGGGGTTCATCCTACTATTATTTCTTTCGCTTTTTATCATTTTTAAAGGCTTCAGCCCTGGCCTATAAAGTGTCTTTTTTTAAATTAATTTATGGTTATCAAAATAGTTACCATGCATACGCCTGCATAATGAAACACGTGTTGCGGTTTCGTGTTCAGTAATAATGTCACAATAAAGTGTTATTTTAACTTGCTGTTGTTGCCAGAAGGATTGTGTTCTAGATGACATCATATTTGGATCCGTTGCTGCTAGTGCTGAAGAAAATTTCTGTAGGCGAACTTCGCCTATAACATAATAGGTGTTCGTTAAATGTTAGCATATCACTCGCAAAATGACAAATCTCTTTCACAGTAGAAGTCAGGCATGATTGAGATTGAAAATAAAACAACGATCTGTTCACTTTTGTTACTAAAATAAGTACACTAGCACTAGAGAGCAGTTATCACCCGAAGACATATATGGATACTGACAGTCGAAACGTTGTGTAGTAATCTGGTTTGGATAATTATCTTCTATAGACTCTTTAAAACCACCCTGTACTGAAGAAGTATCTGATCTTGCTTAAACATAACGTCAGTTGAAGTTGTAATGAAGTTACCTCTTCATTATAACAGGTTGATTTGAAAATTGCTAAATGAAAATTATTCAAAGCGATTAACAAGCAGACATGGTTCCTTAGGAGGATCTAGTAAATCAACTTATATGAACATGACGGCAGTCCATTTTAAAACTCGTCGATAGAAAAAAAAAAAGTTTTAAAACGAACTTACCTCAGGAACATTTCATGATGTAAGAAATAAATTTGTGAATGGTGGTTGCAGACATTTGAAAAGTTACAAGACAGCTGATTATTCATTCCAAAATGAAAATATGTAAGCTAGAGAATTGAAATACCTATAAAAAAGGATCACATGTAAAAAAAAATTGTAGGAAACCTCTCGACATCGTGTGATGCAAAACTTTTGTGTTGGTTATAAAAAAGTACTGAAAATGATGCATCCTCACGTGACTTTTGTTCAATCTTGATATTTTCTTGGCTCCAAAGTTATGAGGAGGAATTATTCACATCCGAATTGCATGTATATAGGGTGTCAATTTGAAAACTTTCCACCCTTAATATATTCCTTGTGAACAACATAAGGAATCGACAAATTAGACCAATTTTATTGTCAAGGGGGACACTTTCGAAGACTATTCCTAGCCCTCATGATTCAACCCCCTAGGAGGGGTAGATGTTACCCTTAGAATTTTGAATGGGAAGGGGACTCAAGTGGCACATCACTTCGATTGGTGGTACTTTCAGTGGTACCCTGACTTATTATATTTTGATGAGCATTTCCCGAAAAATAGCGTAGTACGCTGAGATGCATGGTTTGACCAGAACTGGTAAGAATATTAGGTGGTACCGTTTCAACCCTTTATTAGGAGTAACATTAGCCATTAACTCCAACTAATTTATATCAAAAAGTAGTCTAATAGCGAAACGTAGATGGAAGTAAAGTTGTGTTTAGTAAATACTGAATTTTTAATTCTCATCGCAGAAAGTGTACAGATAGCCGTCCTTTTTTGCTACTTCTGCTGTGAAAAGTTTCTGTTTTCAGGCAAAAAATGTCTTCGCAAATTTGAACAATGTGGTAGTATTGTGCATACATTTGTACCTATTGGGCTGTTTTGCGGTTATTTAATTAAGTGTATGAAAGTATTAAAATGGTTTATATTCTTCAAGACAGAATTGAAATGATTATAATCTATGGAGAAGTTGAAAAGTGCGCACGAAGGGCAGCATGTTTTATCAATTAAAGATTTCCAAATTGTTATGTAAGTTACCAGTATATGGTTGATTTGGTGAAAAAGTTTTACAAAACTGGTTCAGTGATAAATAAAAAAAGAAATAACCCCAGAGTACTAAATAAAGCAGCTTAAATTGCTGCAGAGCCCACAAGCTTCTTACGATCAGGAAATGCAAAAATTTCATCCTTATGAAATGTAGATTCTTCAAGAGTTACACAAGGATGATTATGTCTTATCCAGTCAATACCATCCCTAACCTTCTGTTGAACATTTGTTTAATGTTCATTTTTTCTGGATGGCAATATTAATAAACAAAATTGTCACTGTCACTAAAGAGAGTTTATCAACATAAAGTTAACACTTGAATCAATCGAGTCCCGTAGAAAAGAGAGTTTTATCACCATTTTTCAAAAAGTTATTCAATTTTCAACAAACAAATTTTTTCCCAATCTCCGTTGGCATAAATGATGGGATAAAAGGTATAAATAATTGACCTATAAATTTTAAACTTCGTAGAGCCCTTTTGATATATATACTTCATACGATCCTTCGATAAAATTTATTAATTTGTTAATTATGATTTTGATTTGTTAATTATGATATTGCAAAATGAAATATCTAAAAATTGTTGATCATTTTTTTTTCAATTCATATTTTGCTATGTCTGTTTTCACATTAAACAATGGCAGTTATTAACATATGATATGCATTTTTACGTAATTTGTTTATTAAATTGTTTTAAATAAATAGAGAAATTAAATATTTTTGCTATTTTGTTGTCTAGAGATAATTATGATTTAAAAATATGTTTTTCTTAATTCTAATTTTTAATTGTTTAAAATCTTTTATATTCAGATTGTTTAAATAATTGGTTAGGAAATAATTTTGCTTTTAAAAATCATAATTTACAATTTTAAATAGTTTGGCAGAAAACAATTTTTTCTTTATTATATAACTGTTTATTAATTTAACAATTTCTTATAAATAAATATTGACCAACGTAATATTTTTTTTCTGAAGCAGAAAGAAATTATAAAAACAGCTATATATAAAAAAGTGCCATAAAGAAAAGTATTAAAATAAATGAAAAAAAAATGTTATGGCACTTTTTTATATATAGCTGTATAAAAAAAGTATTAAAATAAATAAAAAGGCGCTGAGAGCGCCTTAAGTATTTTTATGTAGTGCTTGTGTAGTATTCTGAGTTTATGAAGACCTGATCTATTCGTTAGTATCTCATTCACTCATCTACAAGTATTTTATTTCATTGTAACTTCAGTTTTATTGCTTAGTATAATTTTTATTTTTCAGCTAATCAATTCAATTTTTTACAGATTCTTTCAGGGATTTCAAATCAATATATATTGTATTAGACAATGGAAGTCCGAACTAATGAAATGCACTGCTCTTTTGACTTTGTTATTAGTATATTCAAGTAATTACGATGAAATCTGAAGTCATTCAACAGTTTTTCAACATTCCATCTTTTCCTTGGTCTTTTTCAATTCATCTATCTGATTAATTAACTTAGCAGCGCTAGTAGTTCAGTAGGGACAAACACTGCCTAATCCTCATATAAACATATGGTAATGTACAATTAAAAAATAATGTTTTTAACAGAAGATAATGTTCCTGGAGCAATACTGAAATTTGCAACTGTAAAGGTTAACAATGTTGTAACATTAAAATGTCGGCTTACATGCCGTAATTGAAAAAAAAAGAAAAAAGTGAATTAATAGACAGGTTAGTATACAGACTCTAGTAAAAGAGTAGCTGTAGATTCAAAAAGAAATTTAAAATAATTATGAATGCCAGATTTATTTCCGAATGAAATATGAATCAAATATAGATGGTAATGAAATAAATTTAATTAAATATAATAAATGAATATTATTTAATAAACGATTAAGGTTATATCTCATTCTAATCAATGGCAATGAACTATGAAAAATTTACTATTCATTTCATGTTTAGAGCATACATATTAATATTTATTTATTTTTTGTACTGTTAAATCTACTCTCCTCGAAGCATGTATCCATTTCTTACATCTAACCTCATTAATATGGGGTTTTATGAATGGTATAAAAAACACGTTTTCTTCCTGAAATCGATTATTTGACGTACAATTCGTAAAACAGCAATGCTTCTTTGGCATTATACTAGCATTATATATCAGATTTATATTTTTAAATAATAAATTAATATTACATAAATAACACTGTTTTACATGTGAATATTTTGTTTGTCCCTACTACTAGTGCTGCCTCTCGTGACACATTAGCTGTACTATTCTCAGGAAAAAGGCTCATTGAAATAAGCAAATCATTAGTAATCCAAGGATTGATTAGTCAAATAATTTTGGGAGACTTTGGGATCAATTTCATTGTTGAAGACTTCCTCCCAGTACTCATTTTGAAGCAAGCAATTCAGTTTTTTAAATAAATTTTTCAGTTTTCATTATGAAAGTCTGTTTTTTAACTGTATCTAAACGAAAGCAACAAGTTACAAGAAAGTAGTCAGTGAAATAGGATTCGTAAACGTGAAAATCCATTTCATTTCATTTGTATATTTTTCACTGTATTAATATTATTTTGTGAAACAATAAGATTGCAAATTATACTGATATTGAATAATGGTTTTACTTGTGTACACCTGTTTGTAGTAGTTAATTAGAATTGGTATTGTATTCGCTCTCTTCAAGTAGTTGAATCTATGTATTATGTACTAATATTAATTAATATGAATATCAATATGAATTTAAAATTTTCATCAGTTATATACAGGGTGAATATCCAGAAACTACATCGATCCATTGTGGAAAAACTATAATTGGGAGAAATCTGAAAATTTCACAATATAAAAAATAGGTGTCACCCTCGTTATTTTAAATGTAACACCCTATATATTATTATATTATTAGATTCTTCATCAGAATTCAAATAATTTTTATATATAATGTCCTGTATCAAAGTCTAACCGTTTTTGACACGCTTAAGTTTTTATGTCAAAAATGCTGTTTGCAGACACTACAATAATTATCAATTTTTCTTATAAAAAATATTTATTATTATGTCGGTCGGGTTCCTTGTAGAGTAGAACCAACTTCAATAGACTTTATATGACATTTCGATAATTATCAATACAGGGTGGACAAAAAAGAAGAACATAGATAAAATTTAATAAACCGTTCAATTGACATTTTTGAAATGGAAACCCCTCATTTTTATGATCTAAATAAAAGTAACTTTGTTTAAGTATACCTAGTCCGAAAATTATTAGTTTTTGAAATATTTGCAATTTAAATTTTTTTCACCGACAGAATACTTACTATACGGTTTCTAAATTCTGTTACGATTGCAAAATGTCAATAATGAATCATGTCTAACGATTAAATTACACAAACGAGGATTATTCATATTTATTCATTATTTACAGAGAATGTGATAGAGTTAGTTCAAGGACATGTGATACATTTGCGACCCGATATCCGAAACAAAAGAAACCATCCCCAAATACTGTGGAGAAAATTATACAAAACTTAACTAGTTATCAAAGAAAACATTCAAATATAATGAATAGTTGCAAAAACTATTTTGAAAATGTTCAAATTGATGCCCTTGAACTTCTAGACATTTCTCACACCTACTTGGTAATTCTTCATGGGTGGCTCTCCTTACTGCCTTAGAGTTCTTCTGATCCTCCGCAAGCAATATTCCTTTGTGGTTACTGCGGTGTTATAAACATTATTTTTGACTGTTCCCCAGATGACAAACCGAGTTCCTACTGGCAGATCTGGAAAGCGGGGTGGCCAAAGATGTGGTCCGTTGTTGGCTATCCATTAATTATGAAATATATTTTGCAGCTGATTATTGATTAAATGGCCATTGTGTGGAGGCGCCTTATCGTATTGGTAGAATACTTTCTATGCTCAGCCAGCGGCAAATTTTCTGAGTAGTAATTTCAAATTGATATGATAACGCTCACCTACAAATTATTAAACTGTTTTAGAACCAGAAAACTGTCTCCACTTATGAGTAAAATTAAGTATCTAGGGTTCATTGTAGATGATACAATTTCATTGAATGATCATGCCGACTATGTATGTAATAAGTAAATTATCAAAGAAACTGTATTTTTTTTAGAATGTCATCTGAATTATCAATGTATGCCAAAATAACGTGCTATAATTGCATAGTAAAACCTCATTATGATTTTT
>WOGJ01247458.1:7014-23325 GCA_015342185.1 Leptinotarsa juncta
AAGTTTTACTTATTGGAGATCGACTCCAAGAAAGTTCTCAGGTGTAACAATTCAAACAAATATATCTAGATCAATAGAAACATTAACTGCCTTTAAACCCAATTACTCAAGTCAAACTTTCACGAACGTGAGACAAAATTTAAATAAAAAATAAAGATTCAATAATTTAACTAGACCAATCTGTGGCAGGCGTTATAGCTTTTAAAAATGGTGGACCAGATACTGGTGAATCAGCAAATCTTTGCATATAACGTTCCAGGCGTAAATACTTGACAGTTACCAAATGGCCAGCATACCTGAAAAGATAAAATAATATTAGCTTTGAGGTCATTCACAAAAATTTGAATGTACCGTTACCTATTTCAAGCATTACAAATGGATACATTCAACAAGTGACACTATGCACTTCTATTAGTGTTAAAAAATTTTAAACACTCACCACCAACCATGGAGATTTCTATAAGCAATGGCAGCATCGTTGGGATCAGCACATTTCAAATAAACACAGTTTGAACTTGTATCAACTGCGCAATGTAGGATTCGACACTGGTGAGCACATTTACTAAGAACTGCTTCCCGAATTATGTGCATGTTTCTATCGCCATCTTCTACCATTCCACGTATTTTGAGACACGGCGTGGGTGAACAAGGCAAGCTATTAACAGATCCAACTTGGGTTTCAAATGCTTGACCTTGCCAGCTCTTGTTTCTTGGAGACCTAAAATACATACATGTATAGGTTAGGAGCTTCATATAGAAACTTGCTAAGGAGAATATATGGAGGAAGGGGCTGGACAGAGCTCGGAAAAGGATAAACAAAACAAAAATATCTGCTTTAATTAATATATTTAAAAATTAGCTTTTTTCTATTTTCAAAAACTTGCATACATTTTAAAACTCCCTTTTGGCTGAAAATAGGAAAAATAATTGTCAATTTAAGAAAATACAGTAACAGTTGTTTTTTTTCACATTTTTGAGAGTTAGCTTCAACATGAGGAACAGTCTTTGAAAGTAGGTTTAAATGCATTTGAAGACTTCAACCATATATAGCACCAAGGAAAATGTTCTGTCTATGTCACCAGGATTGTACCTTCTAGTAAAACTTTTTTGGGAAAGGTCTCTTTGTGTATGGTGGCTGATGGAGTTTACAGATTCATTTGCCATAAGGATCAGCATACCAAAGGGTGTATCATTGTGCAGATATTACTTGTGCTTTTTGTAAACAACCTACTCAATAGAACATCCAGCAAAATACACAGCTTCGCACATGACATCATACTACCTACTACCCAAAACGCTGTCAAAAAGAGCCGGTGAATTAATAGGACCTTGATCAAGATCATATAATGTTGAACCGTTATTCTTGTGGATTTCAAAAATACTAAGAATTAGAGAACCCTACCAGAAAAACCTATACCTGCTATGAGGTGATATTGATTCATTTATATACCACAAACATTATTTTAGAGATACTCCTCCAATAAATGAAATTCTTTTTTTAAAACTGTATGAATCTATGTGAATTTACATCTTTCATTGTTTGTAACAAAACAATGAAAAACTATCCCATATTACTATATGTTTAACCTAGATACAAGAGTGAAAAAGGTATTATAAGCATTTTAACGTTGTTCGTGATTCCAACTTCTGCCGAAATGGTCATCTCAACTTTTACACAGCATGATAGGTAAAATTGGACCCTCTTTCATAAAATGAATCTATTGAAAACTCTTTTCCCACACCAGAACAAAGTTAGCGTCATCAGGAGATGATGATCATCTAGTGATTCTAGTGTGAGTTCAGTATTTTAAATAGTTTCACATAGGATATTTTTTTAAATATAAGTTAGCTTTTACAGGAGT
Source organism: Leptinotarsa juncta (assembly GCA_015342185.1). Lineage (NCBI taxonomy): Eukaryota > Metazoa > Arthropoda > Insecta > Coleoptera > Chrysomelidae > Leptinotarsa > Leptinotarsa juncta. Next base: position 8,877 of record WOGJ01247458.1, read on the forward strand.
TGTCAAGAAAAATTCAACAAAAAAACTCCCACACTGTTAATTCACTATATGATACTTTTACTCTATGTAACATCCCAGAAGAGTTGTAGTTTTTTCTTTTTCAGACAATTATATAGGAAGCGTTCATTTTAATTTTTTCTTTCACTCTAATGAAAATTTTATCAATGTAGACCATCAACTGAATTTGCAGTTTCTGGAAGGTCTTCTGAAATCTACATTCATTCTGTAAGGAAGCATTGTTGATATATTTTTCAACTCATTAAAAACTTTGGTAAAAAGTATTTTTTCATTTTTCAAATTCAACGAACAAATTTTTAAAGAAATGTTTACAGCAGTTTTGTTCGCTTATCATGGTTAACCTGTTGTTTTATTCTTACATTCTCTTAGTTGAAAGAAAACTATTCAATATCTCTTATTTTTAAACGATTTATTTGTATAACATAAAGTTCATACATGTATAAAGTATTATAAGATAAAAATAAATTCTGTAAGGTATTCGAAAGTCAATATAATTCCTATTCATAAAGTTATTAAAATAACTCTTTAGACTATCACTTTGCACGTTTGGTTTTCAAAAAATTTAAAAATACTTTGAAATGAAAAATGTTAAATACTAGAATATATTACTAACCAAATATGCCTTTTGGTTATATCACAATCAAAAATCCAACAAATGGATTGAAGTATTCCTTCAAAAATGATAACACAAGGAAAGTTGAAATAGGTATATAGTATTCTTAAAATAAAAATAATAACCGTTTTTTTTCTATTACATTTTGAGTTCAAAAACAATCATTTTAATTTTTAACAGGAGGCACTGAAATGAAAAACAGTCAATTTTGATCCTTCAAGATGGCAGGCAGTAAATGAGTGAAATAAAATTCTTCCAACTTGGGAAACATTGTATTCCAAAGCTCATCATCCCGTACAATCTTCTCATATACTATTCCATGCGGGGTCCAGACAATAAAATAGCAAATGTCCCTACTCGTTACGAAAAGTTGGCCCTGCACTTGATAGTAATATTTATCAGTCCTCTTTAAAGTAAAAATTCGGTTTTCAAAATTAGCGAACAAAATCAGTTTCTGTCTGATACCGTCCTCAGGAGTTACATTTCTCGCTTTATAGGGACACTTGATTTCTACAATAGAATCGTCACCTAAAAGTCCATCGGGTGAAGCAGCTAGGAATGGATAGTTTTTATGAATAAACAGTCCACACCTGATGACCTTCTGCCCAACTAATATTTCGAAATCTCTAATCGCATTCAATTCATTGTCATTTCCATATCTGGTATAAATGTTTCCTTGAAAAGTCGAATGTAATATTTCTTCAACCACTCTCTTTCTATCTGTTGAATCCAAGAGTTTACATATTCGCCCAAAATTTGAAGCTGTTAAACGTTTATTTCTCTCCTGATACCACAATGGACTATCTCTTTGGTTTATGGTTATGTTGGAGAGCATTTCAATTTCCTCGGGAGATTTTTTCAACTCTTTCAGAAATTGATTCTTCTTTTGGTCATATTCGTTATCAATTGATCTCTTTTTCGGAGTGGAAGAACGAAGAATTTGTTTTTCGAATGATGACTCAATACTCTTTTCACTGTCTGTAATAGATTCATTGAAAATGTCGTAAATTTCATCTAGATATTGACTGTAATCATTTCCTGATATGGCAGGGATGTGTAAAGAGCTGCACAGTTCGTTCAAATGATACAAACCCAATCCTAAGCTAACTATTCCAGCAACAAGTGCCAAATTTACGCTCATCAATTCTGAATTTGGATCTTCACTGCACACAGAGTGATCCCTTTTACACGTTTGACAATGAAGAACTAAAATGGAGAGAAGCCCTTCTCGAATTTCATTCTTGATGACCACATCAGTATTTTTACAAAATCGGAAACGGTTGTGCGGAAATTTCAGAACTTCAGTTATTAAATATTGGGCATCGACAATTCTCCTTCCATGACGATAGACATAATCCGAGCGATCCCTGAAAAATAGATAAAATCAAAAATTACCAACCTCTTTGGGCTTTGTTTAGCATTGTTGCTGTACATTTCTGAATTATTATTGGAGCTCACTAAGGTTGTTAATTTTTAAAATTATCTATAGGGATGTTGGGATACTTCCTTGCCTTTGAATAACAATTAGGAAATAGAAACATCAATATGAAATATAAAACTAAATTATGTACGAAAAATATATATACTTATACCAGACTTGTACAACACACAATTAGAAAATTGGGACTATTAATTTTCTAATTGTTTTTAAATATTTCAAAATATTTACTAAATACTTACCCTCCCATACTTATATTTGCACTTCCTATCCATCTCCAAACTTCAAACGGCTCTCCTTTCACTTCTTGGACTTCAGTTCTCACTCTCGATTCATTTTCATTTATAAATTGAACTGCTTTCGCCCAAGTTTTTTCTTTTTCTAAAATGGCGATGAAATCAGTATCTTTAAATGAGTCACACAAAGTTTTATTTATGTTTATTTGAAAAACTCAAACTTGTATTGATCACACTAGAATTCGGCTATAGATATAAGTACAGAATGTTATGTTATATATATTTATATATAATTGTATATAAATTAACTCCTTGATATTGCAATGATAGACTCTGTTTTGAAAAATATTTTCACAGTTACATTTTACATGGAAGTGTGTCACGAAATCAAATATTCATTTCCGGAGGATCCAAGTGTTCTTAGCAAAATTCCCGTTATCTTTTGATACTGTTTTGAAATAATCTTTCCCTCCTATAAACTGAAGACATCACGTGAATTAAATAAAGATTACCCTGACAGAAGAAGACAGATTTGTGAGTCAATGTCCGATTGTTAAATTGCAAATTGAAACTGCATAAAAAGTATTTGTTTTAGTAATGAAAGTACCTTTGTCTAAAACGGAAATGTCAACCGTCAAAACGTGCGATATGGGTCAGAGATAAACCCACATATTTTCGAGGAAAGTCACACTCAAACTCCTAGGAAAATAAATGTCTGAGCAGGAATATTGGGAAATCATATTGTTGGTTCCAGATATCTAGAGGAAAATCTGACTGGTTACTTATATTCGAAAATTTTTCAGAACTCCATTCACTAACGGATTCAAGAAATTGTGGCTAACAATCACGATAAATTAGAGAATCCAGTTTTTTTCCAACAAGATGGTGCAAGCCCACATTTTTTAGGACTGTGGTTGGATCAGACATACCCAAGTACGTGAATTGGTAGGCGTGGTCCGTTAGAATGTCCTGCTCGATCATCGGATTTGACTCCTCTCGATTTTTTCCTTAGGGGTTATATCAAATCGAAAGTTTATGTCACGCAACCTGGGGCAATACGGGAACTTATCGAAACTTGTGCTAGAATTATCCCAGAAACATTCCAAAATATTAGAAATGAGTTTGAAAATGGACTGTTTTACTGTCGGGGGTTCATTTCAAATACACAATTTCAAGGCTGACTTAATAAGTAGTCGTCTTAGGCAAGAGAAGGTGTCACCAGTAACACCAAGTTGTTATTCTTAAACATTAACCTTGGGATAATTTCTTATCAATTTTTAGTCAGATAATTACTTAGTTCATGTTTAATTCATTGAAAGTGAACAGTTCATGAATTGGTACGGAAATGAGCCATTTAATTTTTTTTCAAGAAAATGACCGATGAGATCAATGCCAAGTTGAAGGATATTTATGAAGATTGTACTTCAACATCAAAAAACCGATCAGTTATAAGTATCCTTTTGTTACTTACTTTGTCTGTCAACTACGGGTAATATCATATCTCTAACATGGTTGATAACAAGGAATGGATCGCCTCCTTCTTCGCCACAACTCGATTGTAATATATCGATTATTTTCTCCACCATGAAACCAATTTCATCTTTTTGCTTCTGTTGGTAGTGCTTATAATATTTATAGACATAATTGAGCAAGTACAAAGCAGCAAAAATCAATGAAACAAGTAGGACACTGTTAAGAGCCAGATGAAAAGTTTTGTAGAAAGTACATTTCCATGGTAAATCGGGATAAGGAATTACCAGACTTGTGATTTTATCATTTTCATGAAATATCACCTGTTCCTGTAAGAAAAAAGTATATGAAACAATTATTTTAATTTTTTTATGACAAATTTCTTTCTTCAATAACTCACCATATCTTTAGCTATGTCAGCTTCACTAATCAAACCATTGTTATTTTCAGTCTGTGCAACTCTTATGCCCCAATCAGGATTGTTAAATATCAAAATCTCCAAATTATGCAGATCAGACCTGATTTGCATAGAATCCTAAAAAGTTAAATCAAAGCTTAGAAAAAATTACTTTTTCAGAAAAAACGTTTTTTACCTGTATAGCATAATTTGAGACACAAAAATTCACTATTTCAGAAGAAGTCATATGTGGTTTCAGAGTTTTGTCAAAACATTTATTAGCAATAGCTCTCTTCTGTAATTCTGGTTTCAATGCCATCAACAATTCAAGAGCTGTGGTGACGTCACTTTCAAAAATGCAGTTGACACCTTTTTTGAAATTGGTGTCATTGGGAATGCAATAAGGAATTACATAATCTGAAAATAAATAACAAAAAATGAGAAACAAAGTGCAATTGAGCAATGAAATAATCTGAAAATTGAAGTTGATATTTTGAAACTACTGAAGCCTCCAAATGTTAAAGATATTGGACATGTAAAGTGGAATTTGGAACATCTGGCGTGAAATGAATCTATTGCAAACACTATCCCTCGCCAGAACAAAAATGCCCCCTCTAGACGCGCGCTTCGCGTCGAGAGGAGATAATGCTAGCATAATGTTTTTTTATCTCCTGCTGATGCTAACTTGGCTAGCAAAACGCGCGTCGAGAGACATCATTTTTGTTCTGGCGTTGTTCAATAGGAATTGGACATATTCAAATAGTACTTTCTATAGGTATAGCTGTTAAACTATTTGCAACAATTTTTTTTAAACATAATGATCTAGAAGTTTTTTCCTTCATCCAATATGGCAAATTAGCAAAGATGACGTACTACTTCTTTATGAACTCCCATAATATGGATATCAAATAGAAGGCTTTGATGAAAAGAACACAAACAGCATGTCACGAAAGGGTTTGCTGACAAGAATATAGAAACTATGCACCCAAAGATATGAATATTGAATTGGAGAGTTCAAGGGAAAAAATCAAAAATGGAAAAAGATGGCCACCATTTCAATTTCAAAGAGTTATAACTCGACAAAGGCTAGTGATAGTTCACTGATGCACAACTAAGGAACATGTTCAGTGATAACTAAAAAATAAAAAAAACATTTTCAAGTACAAGCTTTTATTTACCAGCTATAAAAAAATGAACTTCAATTTAAATCCAATCCCTCTAGTTATTGAAATAAATAATTTATGTGATATAAAAGCTTATCGAGATTTATGAGTGTACAAATAAGAATACAATCTTGATATTGACCTAAATAATTAATTCTACAAAAAAATGTTTTTTTATAAAATAGATAAACCTCGTGACAAGCTTCTATATTATATACATTGTGTAAACGGAACTTGTACTGGAATTTTACTATTAATTTAATCAACAGTAATCAATGCCCCTGAACTGCTATTGGTGATTAACATTAATATTCCAAATGTCAGTTTGAGAAATAGACTAACTGATGTCGCCACTAAAGTGGCCACTCTGGTGAGATAGTATACTATTACATTTTATATTTACCGAACATTCAAAATAATGAGTATTTTTTCCTTTTTATTCTGTGTTTCACATCAACACTTAGCTTTATATATTTTATTTAGTTTTTACTGTTCAATACCGAAATTGTGCTTTGTCTCTTGTATAGAAAAAACTGTTAAAATCAGCGTAAGCGAGCTACGGATTAACGAGGTCTCACCTTTCAACGTGCTAATATAGTTCAGAATATTTTAGTGTTTCATATTATTCACATAATGAATGAATTCGGCTGCTAATTCAGTATAATATTTCATTTCCCATTATGCATCAATAATTTACAACATCTGTAACATCTTTACCTTCTATAATTAATATCTCATTAACTATACTTTCAGATTTAGATTTAAATTTCGGGAAGGGTAATTTCTGAATTTTGGGTGAAAATAATCTATATATGGAAATGTGTGTGTGTGTGTGTGCTCATATATTACAAAACCCACTCATTTTGTGACATGTACGGAAGCTGTAGCTTCGTTAAGAACTAAATAAATTGGCAGTGGTATAAATGTATTGATTGCTGATGTCAGAGGGAGGTGATTACCCCCTCTATAAATCTGCCCTTGCTTGTAGGTAAGTAATACTCATCCTGTATAAAATTTTATTTTTTAAACAATATATAAAAGCCAAGACCTTCGAAACTCACAGATACAAATTATTATTCACATCGAAATGAAATTATTTTCAGTATATATTTGAAATGGTAGCTTTGAGTTATTCCATTCCATTCCTTAGATTCAAAGAGATATACATTTCAATAGTGGAACTTGAAACACATATTTTCACATGTAGAAATGCATTATTGTTAATCAGATTGGTACGGAAGAGCCCTAAGGCAAGTGTCTTACGGTGAAATATCGGATGTATACCAGTGAGGATGACAGTGTTCTATGTAAATGAAATTTGTACTCTTTCATTTAGTATACTGTTTAGGAATCCTGTGAATGATATCATATTCAATTTCATAAAGAATGTTTGAAATACAAGCTGGGTAGAGAAAAGTGTTTTTTGTATAATTCATATAAAAGTATTTTTTCTTTCGTATAATTCAATATTTATATGAAAGTAGCTGTTTCTAGAGGGTTTTTCTTCCAGTTCGTGTCTGAAAGTTAATTCTTTGCATGATCTAAACATCTATGTATAGAGTTACTTCTGAAATTGATTGCTTCCTTCCTTTGGAAGATTCCTACATTTTTGTGTATCAAAATGGAGTAGTAGAAAGGCAAAAACCCTTCTTTCACAAAAATTAATCACTTATTTCTATTTTGAACATATTTGTCTGAAAATTGAAATCCAACTTTGAATTAGACATCTTACTTAATCTTCATAATATTCTAATGAACGGTCTGACTGTTGAAATTGTTCAGCAGCATCCTTTTAATGTTTGTAAATATTTATTCCAAACTCTTCAGAACTGAAATATTAGCAACTCATTGAACATTGTCATGTTGGAATTATCATTAAAATGTCATGTATTCATGACATGAAAGATAAGCTTATTCACAATGAGAGTGATACTAGTAACACTTAGGCAGTCTCAGCATTCATCCTGCCATCAATATTTAATACCCAATAAATATTTTGGCTTGTGATGAAAGAAAATCTCAGGTTAGGGGAATTAAAAAACAAAAAAAACAATGGTGAGGCAGCAAAATATTTATTGTTTATTAAAAATTGTACAAAATAAAATGCTAGAAAACAACACATGAAAATCCACATACCGCTATATTTTTATTAAAGTTCAAAATTAAAATTCAATTGACTTGAGAAAAATAAACAGATCATAATTCACTGAATTTGAAGTAAGAGTGCAAGAATGACCATTAGAACAATTATTAGACCTTATCACTCTCATAAAAAAAAAGACGTTCAAGGCTTTACATAGCGGTGAGTCTTACCCGGAGAAATAACAGAAGTATCAGATCTCATTCCCATGTACAAAATTGCCAGAATTACAAAAAACAGAGCCGCACCAGCCAATACAGCAAATGACACGAAGTTGTTCTTCAAGAAATTATTCTGGTTAACTTTGTAATCGTAAGTAGTGTCTCTTCCTCTGGCTGCCCTGAAACTGAACACAAAATGTAACAATAACCAATATAGTTAAATCATCTTTAATCCTAATAGGAGTCGAATGTAAAACTAATTAGTGTCGTACTGAATAAGTATGTGTTCCAATCAAAAAAATGTAATTGTTGAATCATCAAATTATTGGAAATTTTCAAAATTTCAAATAAAGTTTGAAAGACTTTCCTGAAACAATATGGCATACTACAAATGTTATATTATGTAGTCAAAGATCGATATTTAATATCTAGATATACTAGAACTCAAAAATTTTAAATAAGATTGGTGTCTTAAATAAAATTTAGTGTGAAACTTGTATATTATCATGGATAGTGTTATTAATTTTCATAAGAAATGGGTCACTGTATTCACAATTTGTAAACTTGTTTGAGATTGCCAATGAAATAGTCATATGACTGGTTTACATTGCAAATCAACAAATTTTTATCAACTCACACGTTTGAGCACCTTTCTGATTTATATAATTTATAAAAACTATGGTTTTTATATTTTAAAGGAACATTATATACCAACATTTTTAGATCTACATTCAAAACTATATTTCACCTGCTTAGTTGACCTCTGACAAAAGTAGATGAACCATTAGTGTCATGTTCCTTGATATCTTTCTTATAGTCCTGATCATTCTTCTGGCTGGACAATGCAGACAATCTCTTAGTGAAATTGCTGAGAAATGGAGTCTCTTCTTTTGAGGGTAAACTTGATGAATACACTGGACTTTCATAAGCTGAAAAACATTGCCACATCAAAAATATTTTTAACTAAAAATTTCACCACTTACATGGCGTATTCAGACTCAACCTGGATCTGATTTCATTCAATTTATCAGAAGCATATTCTGAAGCCAAAGAAGGTGAATTATATGTTGATACTCGACTAGGGGATGCATTGATATTGAATGAAACATTCCTTGTAGAACTGTAGGAAGTATCTGTTGATTTAGGAGGCGAGTACCTAACTGATGATGAGTTGGGAGATGTTACTGGTAAATTTTTGCTATAATTAGATGTTCCCTTTATCAACTTATAATTGTTGACAATATCAGATTCAGATTCCGACCCTGTATCAAATTCATCTTGGGCCGATTTAATGATTTTCTGTGTCTTGGTTGTAGTTGTAGTTGTTGTTCTTGATTCATGTTTGACAGGACTTCTAGACAACTAAAAATACTTTTAATTATTTGTTGATTGCCCAATTTTCAATATACTTAACCTGGATTTCAACATTATTCTCAGGTTCTGGAGACTCATTGAAACGCGTACTTTTCCTAACTTTAACACCAACTGACGGCGGCTGCATTATTGGAGCTGCCATGGTGATCCTTCTATTTTCCTTCTTCTTTGATACTTTCAGCTCTGAGTCACTATCTTCCTCACTAGAGTATCGACCCATAGACCTAAAAACAAAACATTTCAATTTTTGTGTGAATGAAAAGAAAAAGGTGGAGAATAAGGTTAATCCCCCAGTTTCTCAACTTTCAGTTTTCCTACAAGCAACCTCCTATCCACATCGAATAGAGAAGTAGACAAAGGACAGAGTTATCAATGAACAAGGTCCTATGAGACCGCTGTTCAGGCAGAAACCTAGGCCATTGTTTCTGTGTGGAAAGAATAGCGGAAACCAACCTCACACAAAAATCAATATAATAGTTCTTGGAGAGCCAAGCAGTTGTCAAAATTGTGTTGAAGTTTCAAAAAAAAACTCTTTTTAATAGAAAGAGAATAGATTTTCACTGTTCTGAATTTCTGGCCTCCCGGCCTGAAAAACAAAATAAGATATCAACTTCCTTATAATGGAAGGGCTGCAAGTAATTTCATCAGACCAGAACCTGTCATAGACATGGCTTTAGGTTTTGCCATGCAAATACTGAAATCTGGACTGGAAAAAGATTTTCAGACTGCTGGTAAAATATACCCCATTTCAAAGCATTGCTTAAGGTCACTATCGTCTGAATCATCATATGAAGAGATTTAGACAGCCAGAAGATATGTGCCATCTCTGGTTGAAAGATGATGAAATAGCCTGACTGATGCGAATCAGGTTAACAATATTTGGGAGAGTTTCACTCTCGACAGAACTCGAAAAATCATTCACCAAAAAAACGAATCCAATTCTTTAAGAAGCTGGGCTCATTTAGATGCATTTGAATTGATATGAGTCACAATAAAACCCTTGCTTTATACATCATAATCCATATATTTTATACATTTACGTTTTATATATTTCATACATTTTATTTAAAGTATTTGAGTTAAGGTTTGGACGTGTCTATAAATTGTAAATTTTCTTGAGACAAGAATGAAATGAAATGCAGTTTGCACTGAAGGGTTGAACACTCACCCATTTTGATCCTAACCTAAGAGCAGCCCTCACACATCTTTGAGAGGCTTGTATTTTTGTGTCACACCAAATACTTTGATACAATGAATGACATTCTTGAAAAGATATAAGAATATTCAACTAACACTTATTTACTTTGCTGAAATTGATTCTCATTTACTGTATGAAGTTTGCTTCTGGTGAAATTATATGCAATATCTTTTCAATATGGTATTGTCCTTTCAAAAAAAGCCAGCAGATATTTACGCAAGGCAGTTATAGGTCTTTCAATTTTGGAAACAGTGTGTTTCATCCACAAAATGTATAAAATTCTAATTGATACTACTTCAACACATAATACACATCAATCACACCTGATTTGCCTTTCCATGCCTACACTAGCACTTATACAAAATTCGATCATCTTCAAAAGTAAGAAGTTTTTAATTATCTTCCCATTACCTCAAGGCGAATACAGAAAGAAAAAAGATTTAGAAATAAGGTAAAAAAAATCTTGTTGCGAGGTCCTACCTTTAAAATTGCTTAACTGAATTCTATGATAATCTTAATTGAACTCAACTAATTTCAATGAAATGAATGAAAACACTATTGTCTAATTTCCACTAGTTATGACAAAAGTGTTTTCATTCATTTCATTAAAGTGATCATGAATTTCCACAAAATAAACAAATCATCAATTGCACAAGTTCAACTAACTGTAATAGTTATGAAAGTTTATTTTATTGACTGCAGTATTTCAATATTTTTTTGACATTTTTAAAATGGTTATATTTTTCTATTGCTTTTACAGGTATTCATTTTAGCTGTATGTATTAACAACTCTTGTATCTTTTATTTATATTTTCCACAATTCTTTGTCAATAAGAAATACATTCTTGAGACAATAAAATATATTTTTAATTTAATTGAATGACAAAAAAGAAGGTGGCATTCCAGATCTGAAGCCCTAAAAGCAAGTATTATTATACCAATCCAAAAAGCTACAAACACAACTGAACCAAATGAATTAACTGTATGTGAACGATTGATGAATCATGTTTCGAAAAATCATATAGTCATGAATAATCAATTCACCAGGATTTAGACCTAAATATTCATGTGAATTTTCATTCCAGTTAATGAGCTAAATCACCATAAATATATTGTATGTGTATTCTTGCTTTTGAAATGACCGACAGAAAAATTTTACCTATGAAATTATCTTGATACGGTGTTGGGGACGAAGTACATGGATGAATAATAACTTATATAATCGAAAACAAAACATTATAAACGGTTTACATAATCAGAGATTAGTATTGATTCAGGAATGTCCTAGAACCTCTCCGTATTTTTTGTACTTGAATGATATTGAACTAATCATCAACTGTAAGGTCATCAACCTTTTTGCCGATGATACTATGTTAGAATTCAATGATGTAAATCTAGAAAAAGCTATTAAAAAAATTAATATAAGTTTGATGCGTGTCAAAAAAGTTATACTGTTTTTTGAGAATATCACAAAATCTAACTGAATCTCGAATAACTGTATATAAGAAAATTATTCAGCAGCATTTTGAGTATTCCTCATCAGTATTATTTTGATTCACTGCATATCAAATAAATGATCTACAAAATCGAGGTATGAGAATAATTTTACAAATAATCACTGAACTTCCATTTACTTCATGAAGGACTCAGTTATCACTTTCCAAACAGCTATACAATCGTACAATAATTTATATCTACAAAATACTGAATACAGATATGGTAACAATTTATATAAATCAAGAACTAATAACGCTAATACCACTATTCAAAGGTTTTTGTGAATATATTGAACTACCCTATAATGAAAATGAAATTTAACAATTTTGAATCTAGTTTTTAGATTTTTACGTCACATTGAAATGTTTTTAGCTTGTGTTGTGTATTCAAGTTTATTTAAAAAAATGTTATTAGGAGTGATTGTAGTTTACTATTGTACATTATGAACATTTATATATACATTGGGATATCTAACACAGATTTTATTACCAAGTACGAGTTTCTGAAATAATCGATTTTTCAACTAAGAAGTGATCATATCTTCAAAATGAAACCAAAATGCCAAGTTTTGACTTCAGACGCCAAGAATGTGCAAAACTGATAATAATTATTCAAAAACTAGCAGTGGTTATTGAAATTAATATTGGACAATAGTCGGTATGATATTTGTCTATGTCTATGATCCAAATTTTGAGATTACTTTAAATTCCCTAGCTTATTCCATATCAAAATAATTTACAAACCTTCTGGTTCCTTCTGAGCCTATTTTATTCTTATTTTCAAGGAGCATTTTCAGTTTTTTTGCCATAACCTTTCTTGTTGTCCCAGTTATAGGCATAACTGGAAATCCAAACTCCAAGAGTTTTGTACGCAATTCTGCATCAGACAGCTTATCGACATCCATCTACAAAAAAAGATGATTCTTTCAAATACAATCATTTCATAATATTGAGGGAAGGCCCAACTTGAATACATTTTTTGGAATCAATGAAAGCACAGTTTCTTGTTTCAATAGCCCCACTGTCTCATATATATGATTTTTAGTTTTTGAAATATTTCATTTAGAACAGGTAATGAAGATACTAGCTCAATAAAATCTAAAAAAATATAACTGCCTAAATGTTGGCAGTATATATCTTACCTTTATTATTGTTCAGATTTTTATTCTATTGATATGTTGAATTTATTTTATTTCACATTTGGGGACAAAATGTATCTCCTCAGCCCTGTGAATCTTGACCTTGGCCTGAAAATAATAACTATCAATAATAATGGTTTAATAGTAATAGCTCATAGTTGAATGAAGCTTAACTTACCCAATATTACAGGAAAAATCGTGGTAACAGTGATATCTGCAATATTTTGCAATGTTCTAAGATGATATAAAATCCAAGCACATTCCCAACGTACACAGCAAATTCCTTAAATAGAAATGACGTTATAACAAGATGGCGCAGAAAGCGCGGTTTTCTAGGATTCGAGACTTTTATCAATACATGAAAACGAAATTTCCATCTGAGACCATTAGTATTTGAAAAATGGAAAGAGAATTGAAATACAAATCGCTTTGAGTTTGGAAAATGCTAAAAAACCATGGGATTTTTTTAGTTTTCCAATCGGTGCTCATTGAGTGTTTGTCTGTACTCTATTTTACAATACGTTAAATAAGGATAGAAATATACTAAAATGTGCTTCGGTTTCTCCAATGGAAAACGCTGGAAATTAGTGAGTTGTATGTTGAATAAAAATAAACAGAGTAAAAAAATGTTCAGTTTGCATTTTAGATGTCCAGAGGTTCCAGAGTTCCAGAGGTTAAACCTCTGAATCAAGAGGTTTGTTTTTGTATAAATTCCTTGAATTCAATCGTGTATTATTTCATTAATTTGACAACATTTGACATATATAATAATACACCGTCTAGTCACAGATGAAATCCTCTGTGATATAATTGATTCAAAAAGCGTTTTCACGCTACATTCGTCTTCACGCTGTCTTCTTTTTTGTCCTTAATGCATCTTTAATCATTCGATCAAAATACGTCGAGAGACAGTGAATAACTTTTTGGCGGGAATAACTTCTCATCATGGAATGAGATAAGTGAGAAGAAAACGCGCCTTTTCACAGGCTTTTACAGAGCCACAGCATAGGTAACAATCAGCATGGACACATAGCCATGCCGCTTTTGACGTGAAAAGTATCTAGACGCCATTTTGGGAAGTGACGATAAGAGGGAAAGACTCGCGAAATGGTTTTTTATATCCAAAATGCTCATATAATTTGAATATTCCTTACGGAATGGACCCAAATTCAATTGATATAATAATTCTTGTGCAGACATTCTATCTAGTTACATGATTTTTCCAAAAAATGTCAAAACAGCCGAATTATTTCTAAATACAATGGTTCAATCAACTGGAATATGAAGGAGAAATTGTCCAACAATCAACTTTTAGGTATAAACTTTATGATCTACCTCTCTTAAAATAAATGTGATTTTGTATATTACTAATTAACCTTTCAGTTGAATTGCTTCTTTATTATAAGAATTGATGTTCTCCTTGCATTTTAGAATGAACTCTTTTTCAAAATTATTGTATTTTTTAATATATACATAGGTAAGTTCTATCCAAACATCAACTTACTTTTGTTGCTCCAATCTTTTTAGTAATACGCTCACAGAACGTTTTTTACCCTCCTGAAATGTCAATATCATGTAGTTGACCCACTTAGGATCCTTCTAGGTT